>ML121623.1:0-42703 GCA_003788615.2 Terfezia boudieri ATCC MYA-4762
TCTCGTCCAAGTCCCCTCCGACCTCCGAACCCGTACACCTGCTCGACCTTGTCAATCCTGCTTTGCTCCAGTACTTGAACCTTTATTACCTCCCGCTTAATCCTAGGATCCCTAACTACTCACAACGAACCTCACACCCTCACAAGTCCCGCCCTTCGTACTATTGGTAGTTCGGGTTAGGGTTCATTACACCAGCGGGGGAGTGAAGGGGGCAGCACTAGCCAGCGGGGGAGCGAAGGGGGCAGCACTAGCCAGCGGGGGAGTGAAGAGGTAGCACGAACCAGTGAGGAAGGGATGCCGCAGCACCCAGCAGCACCTCCGTATATATATCCTCCAGTTTTTGCTACCTTCCTTCTATTAATTAAGCAAGCCTTCATAATAAGATTTTTCTCGAGCCTATTTACGTCTATTCCCACTGCTATATCTATTCCCACTGCTATATCTATACCCACTGCTATATCTATACCCACTGCTATGTCTATGCCCACGGATATTCCCAATCAGATCCAGACTGCATTCCTTACATGGGCACAGTCCAACCAGAATCGCACTCGATTTGCAGTTGAGCGGTATGATGAGTATGTTGCTTTCCTATCCTTCCCGGATAGAAAGCTAGATTCAACCCAAGATAAGGAGGCAAAGCAGCGGTGGTGGCATTGGAAGCATGAAGCCCTTGCTCATTTTGAGCTCATCAATGGGGTGGTTTTTCGGAAGGCAGAAGGGGACTATCAATCTTGGTAAATTCTTTCCACATATAAGGCAGTATTAGTACTAATTAATTCATCCAGCCAAGTGATTATGTTAGATCAGGTATATGAAACAGTTTTAGAGTGCCATCAACGTTGCCAGCATGCAGGTCACAAAAAAACGTTTGACCTGGTTAAGGAACGCTTCTATGGTATTTCACGGCAAGAGGTTATTTGGTTATTACAGCATTATAGCACGTGTATTCGAACTCGACCATCTAATACACAAGCCCCGCTGGAACCAATTAAATCTAACTATACTCTAGAGCAGGTTCAAATTGATTTGGTAGATATGCGAGCAACACCAAATAATGGAAACCATTGGATCTTACATATCAAGGATCATTTCAGCAAGTATTCATTCATCTACCCTCTACCCAATAAAACATCAGCAAATGTTGCTAAGTGTGTTGCCGAATGGCTTGGGCATTTTGGAATTCCCCGAATATTACAATGTGATAATGGGGCAGAGTTCAAAGGTGTCCTATTAATACTATTACAGAAATATGGTGTTAAAATTATCAATGGTAGGCCGAGGCATCCGCAGACTCAGGGACTAGTTGAGCAGGCGAATGGAGTGATGAAGGCAAAGATACGTTGTTGGCTAGAAGACCATATTGGTCAGGGCTGGAGTGATGCACTACCAGATATTGTTCTAGGTATGAATAGGCAAACTCATACATCGTTAGGTGGCAAGATGCCATATGAAATCTTCTTTAATCGGAAGCCACGATGGGAAGAGCGAGTCATGGAGCGTACTAATTTAGAGGTTAATGACATTGAGGATGAGATGGAGGTTGAGGTTGAGGCTGAGGTTGCTGAACTAACAAGTGGTAGAGAACATGCTCTAGTAAGCTCGAATCCAATATACCACATATTAATAATAGGTTTACTGATATTCATACCATAGCCAATTCCATCCCTGCCAACATCACCTCCGTTAACATCATCTCCACCAACCCTATGCCCACCAATCTTGCCTCCACCAACCTTGCTCCCACCAACCTTATTTCCACCAACCTCACCTCCGCCAACATTACCTCCGCCAACCTTATTTCCACCAACCTCACCTCCACCAATATTACCTTCGCCAACCTTGTCCCCACCAACCTTGCCCCCGCCAATCTTGCCCCCACCAACATTACCTCCACCAACCTTGCTCTCACCAACTTTACCCCCACCAACCTTACCCCTGCCAACATCAATTGAATTAACAGAAGCAGAGGAATCCATAGTCGAAGTTGCACAAAAAACTCGAGATAAAATGGCAAATCGATATAGCAAGCGATTTGCTATTAAAGACTTTGCTCTGGATACAGTTGTATTACTAAGGATTCCTAAGGAAGACCGAAGCACCTTAGATTATCCCCGTCTATATGCTCGAGTTCTTGCTCAGCCACATCGTGGACGCTATCAGTTGCAAATACAATATGGTGTATTAGATCGATTATTTCCCACGAGTAATCTCAATGAAGTATCTCCTCTACTTGGTAAGTTCTAAATATTCCTATTATTGTCAATTCTTTTACTTATACTCCTTCTAGCTTCAAATCTAGATCTCGGAAATAATTTATCAGTTATTACTCTCCACCGAGCAGCTATTTTAGAGTCTCAAACAACAGATGTTCTTCTGTCTTGTTCTTGCTTATATACATCAACTTGTCAGACTAGACGCTGCAAATACTTCAAGTCTGGCGTTAAATGTACTAATTATTGCCATAAGCATAAGCCCAATGATCAGGCTGAAGCATGTCTGAATCTAGCTGCTTTAGAAGCACGCAATATTCAGCAGTTAATTCCACATATTTCAAGTTCACTTTCTATTTCTACATCATTCTCTCCTTCTGCTAGTTCATTAGCTAGTTCTGCGCCTTCAACTAATACTAGATCAGTGCGTAGACTTCATTCCTTGCACTTGGATGCCTCCAAGGATTCTGGTGTGTCGGCAGATACTATTGCCCTACAGAAGCCTACCTAATTTTTCTTCAATTTCTTCAATTTTCTCTCATCGCATTTTATTTTGGGTTTTTATTTATTATATTTTTGCTTGTCGCATTATTTTTTTATTTTCTGGATTTTATTTTTCTATTTTTCTGGTTAATAATTTGATTTGTTTCCTGGTGTCGTTGTTTGCTACTCGTGTTTTTTGGGTTGGTTTATTTGTAAGCACGGTCATTTGTTTTGTATGCAATGTGGATGGTGATGATTGTTTTGAATGTAATGTTCATTGAACACATATCGTGACATTGGTGCATGTGACGGTAAATTAGCGTGAGGTTGATGGATGGAGTGGGGTATTAGTGCACTTTGGTGTATGGAATGATCCAACTGCCAACCCGCCAGTTTGGCCAAATAGACTTGTAACTTGGTCAATGGATCGGTTAACTTGACCAACCTGACATCGTGACGTATGGGATAGAACATACTTAACATGTCTTCTAATAGAGGAAATTACTATAATCGGATACTATTTAGTAAAAATATATAAAAGATCTCAGATATTGTGTTATAAATAACGATATTTTCCCATATACTAAAATAGTTAAGATTAACATACCGCTGTAGATAGTTTCCGATATACATGACCATTTACTAGCTCATAGTATAGACTGCATCACACTTTGATTAGACCAGCGTTATTTAGCTTCTTTATCGTTTCCTAAATCAGTAGGTATTTTTGAGTCCGGAAAGGTTAAGAAGCATTTACGTAATCAAATCCTGCTCAATTACGATTTTCTATAAATTGTAGCAAAGTAGCAAAGCAACTACGTATAGAATCTGGAATTATAGAGCTTCCAGATACCTGGGGTATATCCTGTGCATGTAAGAGTGGCAATAGCACTAAGGTGTACTAAGGTGTTCTGCGGTGGGTAACCTATACAGTATGCTCTCGCTGTAAGAATATTGGGGGTAATATTCTTATATAAATGTCAGGGTAACTACTAAAGGTGTACATCAAATAAGAGAATTAAGGTGTGGTAGAGGAAGAATTAGGTACAAGAGGACCAGGAACAGGCGCCGGCGTTCGCGATAATAGAACTGTTCCGCTGTTGCATTGTAGGGGTATTTCTTATCGATAAACCTTCTTATTCTGGCTAGGCTGTTTATACATTACCCAATCAGGTACTCTTTTTATAAGAATACCTTAGTAAACAACCGCGACAAAATAAGAATATTCTTCAATCTATTATTCTTATATCGAGAGTATACTGTATCGCTATATACAACTGGGCTAGAATCTGAGATTTTTACTAAGTAGTATCCGATTAGAGTAATTTCCTCTATTAGGCGTCATGTTAACTACATTTAGACTGTGGTACACGTGCCCAGTTCACCAATTGCCGAATGGTAGTCTAATGGTACACCCGCCCATTGACATGCCAATGCCACTAGCGGGACGACCAGCATCAACAGCACCCAACACTGGCGGCCCAGCATCAGGAGATATTACATCTGACTCGGCAATAAGGAAAATCAGAAAGGTTTCGAGTGGGGGTGATTGCTGGGATTGTACTTGGGGCGTTCGTTGGATTTCTATGATTATTTGGGAATCCTGTGGTTTCTATGACGGGCAAAGTGACAGCCAGAGGCACAGGTCGTCCCGGTCCAAATGGTAATTATGGTATCCCACCGGCAGAGATGCCGAGAACGCTGGCACCACTGGAACTCCACTTGTATGGCTTTGCGAAATTGCGCCATATGCACAGGAGTTACATGCATATATGCCAAATGAGTTGGCCTCCCCAACTGATGAGGGGCACATATTACAAGCCTGTCAAACCAGCATCGGGTGATAGAGGGGCCGAGGTAGGAGCAGGAGAACAAAAGTCCACATATTACGGAGAGCGTCCAAGGAAAATCGTATCATTCTGAAAGCAGGAGTATATCTTATTGCAAGGGTTACACAGCAGCTGTCGTATGAGGACAGAGGAAGTCTGAGGTCGAACGGCATGCCGCAGTCTCCGTACTCTGACACAGGGGACGCCATGTAGCTAGGCCTCGTCTCTAAACCTCCAGTCAGGTTTCCTGACATACCGAAGTGGCCAAAGACGTTTCGCGGCATTACCTTTGCTTTGCTTCCATCTTTCCTTTTGCCTGTTTTGGTCGGTTTCGTAATATCTTGTTGCCATGAAGCGGGAACTGCAGGTGACGCCTGTAAATTCAATTTTCTTTCATATATGTTTATATACGTTTCGATGTAAAAAATGAATTTTTCTTTTATTCTGAGAACAGACGGCTAACCGCCTCCCCCTTTGTTCCGTGGCTCCCTCATTATTACCAGGTGAAAGGGTGTCCGGTCCGGGATCGAGATAAATAAATACAGCCTCCACGGAATACCATAAGGACTGGTATCCATGGTCGGTTCAAGAATGCTAAAGTCACTTCCACTTTGGGTAGCTTCTGCCAATCGGTAGTTCTGTTCCAATGAGGTTGCTAATCAACACAAGCCAATCAGAAAGCGACGCGCATATCAACCGAACCATCGATCGACCCGCATGGTACTTACTTACTGCAGTGGGCGATGGAAAGCTTAAGGCCACGATTAATCAAATTCCCAGCTGCAGTGCAAGAATATTAGAATAAAATCAGGAGCAGAACTCGAAAGGCACGGACAGGTAAGACTCACCTCACAACAGAGGACCATAAAATTTGGCATAGCACCTCACCTGGAAGCCGCACAGTAAGTGATCTAATTGGACCGGAATACACTATATAGGCCAACTGAAGCTACAATCCGTGGGCAAAAGTCTTGGTGAAACACAAATTTTGAGCCGCTTGGCAAGCCTTGCCACAATGCCTCGATACCTTCAATTTTCATGAATAACACAACAACCAAATGTCGTTAAGTTCTGAAATGGAATATGAGATAAGGACAGGTAGTGAAAAAGTAAAATCCAAGATGTCAGGACAATTAAAGGGAAAATTGCAAATGAGGTGAAATTTAGAGGTGTGGCTAGTAGCGAGGTACCAGCCCTTAGCCGCAATCACAGCTGCCACACGGTCAGGCATGCTCCTCCACAACGACTCAAATACAGACTAGCACGTACTGCATCTGACCCTCCAGGGGTAGTACTTTTTATGCAGGTACCTTTTCAGGTGAACCCAAACATGCTCTATAGGGTTGAGGTCTGGACTTTAGGGAGGGTGTTTCTCAACAATAATGCTATGTCGCTTGAGGAAAAGAGTGATAATCTTTGCATTATGCACTAGAGCATTGTCTTGCTGGAATTTGGCATTGCCAATGGTGCAGTTTATGTGGTCAATGACTGGGAGGAGGAGCATCTTGAGGAGGCGGCGATAGACAAGTGAGTTAACAGAACGAACAACCAGGGGAACAAATGTCCCATGAGTCTCCCCCCAGAAACAGCCCCAGACCATCAAAGATGTTCCTTGTCCCTTCTTAACTGCATGAATACCTTTATCCCACTTTTCTTCTGGTATTCGTAATACCCAAATTTGCCGTGCTTGAGCCGACTTCTCAACCGAGCATTTATCACTCCAAAACGTACTCTGAAAATCTTCTGCAGTCCAATCCTTTCTCTCTAGTGCCCAGGCAAGCCTTGCCATAACTTAGTCTGGTTGGCACAATACCCTCCACAGCCATAGCTCTTGCATCTGTTAAAACTTGCGTCTATTGAATTAGCAAAGCAAAAGAAATTGTGGTCACGGTGAGACTCGAACTCACAACCTTCACGTTTTTAACATGATGCTCTACCGGTTGAGCCACATGACCTTGTACTTGTACATATAAGTTTTCTTGTTTCTTTTTATCTTTTTTTATATTTATCACAGGTGGACAAAATCGCACAATACAAGGGTGGAATGAACAGGAGGAGTGTCAATGTAACAAGGACTACTTACTATATGCAGGTAAAACTTGAGTCTCTTTGAATCAGCAAAACAAAGAAATTGTGGTCATGGTGAGACTCGAACTCACAATCTTCACGTTTTTAGCATGATGCTCTACCAATTGAGCCACACGACCTCGTACCTGTACATATGAGTTTTCTTGTTTTCTATTTTATCTTTATTTATATTTATTACAGGTGGACAAAATCTTATTTAAATTAGATTGATGAATGCACAATAATACAAGTGAGTTTTCATCATGGAATGAATAAGAGTGTCGTTGTGACAAGGACTATATGCAGGTAAAAACTTGTGTCTCTTTGATTTTTTAGCAGATGCTCTACTGATTGAGCCACGCGACCTCGTACCTGTACTTATGAGTTTTCTTGTTTCTTTCTACCTTTTTTTATATTTATCACAGGTGGACAATATCTCATGTAGATTGATGGACGCATAATACAAGGGAGTTTTTTTTCATCATGCAATGAATAGGAGTGTCGATGTAACAAGGACTATATGCCTCCTGTGGACCAGACTAGACTACATGCAGGTACTTTAGGTCGTTTCTTAGTTAAGTAGTCACTTTCGAAGGCCATTCTCTCGGAGGTAACGAACCAGACTAGAGGTTAGTCTGATTCAATATACCCCCGCACAGCTGTCTGATTTAGGAAATTCTTGATGGTTGACTAAGGACGTCCAGAGATCTTCGAAATTGCTGCTATTGTATATTGAAGATGAAAAAGAACGAGGATAATACCTCGTTCTACTATGGTCATCTCACGTCGCACGAGGGGAGGCATCGTTGTTGCAGTATGCTTGCTTAACCGGGTCCCCAAATTTACATTTTTTCCCCGCGACAAGTGATGTTTCACCAAGACTTTTGCCACGGACTGTAGGTGATTCGAAGGCTCCAGCCGTTCTGGAGGCCACAAGGGCTAGAACCTGAGCTTCTACGGTGTATACTGATATCAATGCGAAAATGGCAACCCTCTAATTTCTACAATCCCAATCACACCCCACATATTACATATGCAAGGGGATACATAGATAGGAGTTAGCCATGAAAGAAATTTGGTAAAGGTGATCCAGAGCTTCGACGGAAGCCCACCGAAACCTAAAATAATGCACGTCACAGGTAGGTTATGGACTTGGCTGCTGCCTAGAATCGGGCGCCGTTAATATATACAAGCCGGACCACTCTAAATATGTACATTACTTTGGAACTTTATTGGCAGGGTAAATTTACAAATTACATAAGTACACACCCGAGGTAACGGTAGTTTGGAGGATCTCAAGCTAAATTCTAGGCAGCAGCATATGTACGTTTTCGCAAGACCTCACATTCGGGTTTCACACCCACGTGTGAATTGGACTGAGGCATCGTGGCCGGATGTGGAATATTGGGATCTTGTTTCAGATGTAGCAATTTGTCATCTGGAACCCTTACTTACAAGGGGGGCGTCATTTGGATTATTAACACAAGGGCTAAGGAAATCGGGTTACAATTATGTAAGTGGATTGAAGTTAGAGAGTCATGGTGGTTGGCGAGTGATTGGAGTTTCTCAATTCTATTCCATCAGCTTGACGTCGACTTCAAACTGTTTTGTGAAATTGACTGTTTGGCGTCTTATTAAGGTTTTAGAGTTACGGCTACAGGAGACTAAAAAGTATTGTTTGATTGGACTACCAAGCAGAATGTCAATACCCCAGCCATGGGATCGGAGGATGTATTTTGCCGACCTGTTTCTATAATTATCAGATCACGAATTCGAACCAATCATTGAGGAGGTGGGGTGGTAGTCTCGTAAGAAGTGGGGCGGTAGGAGATGGCATGGGATGGATGGGGATAGTCTGGTTGGGATGGGGATACCTTTGGAGGAAAGGACAAATATCGCTCCAGTGGTAAGCATCGATGACTGGAGCAAAGTTTTTCAGAGAACCTTACGTACATACATAACTTCTAACATGAATCAGCAGTGCAAACAATCAAACAAAGCGTTGGTAGTGATCTCATTGGAAAAAATTTCAACTATACAGAGCACCTCTCTGGAACAATCAGCTCGCATGATCCAGGGGAGCTGGGCATCTAGATTCTCGGAGACAAATGGTGGGGTAGGTCTGTTGTCCACCTAATCAGGATATGGGTACACACGAAAGATCGCCAGGCAGCAGCGCACGCCACTCTAAGCTGTTTTTTTCGCCATTAAATTCTAGAATCTTTGGTTACTGGGGTTAAGCGAGCTGGACATAATTTGCTATTTTGCCAGCGACCTTGTTTTCAAGATTTATTAGGTACTCACATCGTGTGATGCTGCTCTACGCATGGGCACGAAGCGGAGGTGTCTTGAGAAAACTCTTTAGAGCCACGCACTTGGCATATGGCTGGTACCTTTGTGTAGGTATCAGCTTACATTAAATTGTCAAGGACAGTCTCGAGATGTCTCGTACCTGGCAGCAACAGCCACCTGTGGGTCATGCTTGTACTGGCGGGGGAAATCTCTAGAGACATGTCCAGTATACTACTCGTTACCACGATGAATTGTTGCACGCTGCATGCAAACTGCACACCTGGCTGAATTGAGGTATGGAGTTCAAGTGGTCTTTGGGATTTAGGAATACAATTCATGCAGCGTGCAACAATTCATCGTGATATTGAGTAGCCTAGCGGGAAGACACATGGCACTGCAGGGCTTCGCCATTGGCGTCTGGAAATATGAAGCATTTTTTGCTCGAGATGTCAGGGATGTTGGAGTGACTGAAGCGGCGAGACTATGGGATGCTACGGGAGAGAAGAAGAAGGAACAGAGGACAGCAAAGTATCGGTGGGTTGGGCATCCAATCCATCCCTAGAGAATGTATTAGTCTGAGGCATATGGTAGTCTGGTTAGCACATATGGCAGGATGACTCAAGGTCGAACTTCGAACTAGGCAAGAAGTGAAGCAACATGGAGGACATGGAGGATATCCGCGGAAGTGAAGTTGGTATATAAGACTCTGGGCTTTCTAGTAGGAGGAGGAAGAAAAGGAGGATAGTTCAGGATACATCAAGGATTACAAGCGCAAGGAACACCAGTTACCAAGCTTGTTTCCTGCACCAGGGTCGTTGCCGTTCTCGAGTAGGAAAAGTTCTTCAGTACTTCCTTTATTCACAGCATATACCGGACCCAATTCCTCTCCACAGGCCCATAACAGCTATTTGGGTCATACAACGTATTGCTCTACTACTATCATCGCCTCACCATATACAAAACTGACACTGAAGACTCAATTGCCTGGTTGCTACGCACGTGAGTTCATCCCGGGTTCTCCACCTTTTGCGGCCAAGGGTTTTCACCTCATGCATTCTCGTCCCAAGAAAGTCCCAAAGGACAGGTCCTCCCCAGAGAAGCCATCCAAAAGGGAAATGCATAAGATATAATGATGCTAGGATAAATTGTCCTCGCAGCTCATCGCAGCACGACATATTCCATACTATCAGTGCTAACGCCGTCACTCTGCACAGTAAAAACATATCATATATCACACTTCAACGACCTTCGGTTGGCAAGATGTACGCAGATTCGGTGATGACCAGACATACCATGGTCTCTACCATGATGCAGTCAGTACAAGCTACAAAACCGCAAATTACAGTAACCTTGAAGGGAGAGGAGAAGGGTGCGGATTTCTCAGCAAAGTATTTTACAACTCGGGATAAGATTGAAGGAGAAGTTAGCTTTGTGACACCCTCAGATACGCGATTTGATGAAATATATATAGGATTTGAAGGTAGGTTTGAATCCGAATAGGACTTCCATAGCTAAGATGATGGGTTGCTAACCAGAGCAAACAGGTATTACAAGAGTATGGATGGAACGATACGGAGCTGCTCCTGGCGGACCTATGCTATCTACACAAACGGTTGGTGATTCTCAACGGCGGGAAAGTTACCGGACTTCATTTTTAACAACTCGACAGTTCCTCAAACTCTCCCAACCTGTGGATGAATCCTCGCTCCCCCACCCGCGAATCGCAGAGAAGGGACGTCAATATACATTTCCTTTTGTTTTTGTTGTTCCAGAGCGACTACTCTCCACCGTGTGCGCCCACTGGCACAAGAACGCCGCGGTCGAGAACGCCCATATGCAACTACCCCCAAGCCTAGGTGACGGCGCGGCACCAGCTTATGGTGGATGCACATACGATGATATCGCACCGGATATGACCCGAATTTCGTATGGTATCACGGTAAAGATCCTCAAGCGCAGGGATAGC
The DNA here is from genome assembly GCA_003788615.2 of Terfezia boudieri ATCC MYA-4762. Classification (NCBI taxonomy): domain Eukaryota; kingdom Fungi; phylum Ascomycota; class Pezizomycetes; order Pezizales; family Pezizaceae; genus Terfezia; species Terfezia boudieri. The sequence goes on from ML121623.1 coordinate 10,851, forward strand.
GATAACAAGACTGTCACTCTTGCAGAGGAGACTCGAAAAGTCCGTATACTACCCGCATACCAAGACCCTCCACCCGTCATAGTCGACTCTTCAGACAAGGACTTTGCTCTCCGCAAGGAACGTACAATTCGCAAGGGCTTCCTTAAGGGAAAGCTTGGGAGACTAGTTGTTGAAGCACAGCAACCAAGCGCTCTTCATACCCTAACCAGCTCCGCCTGCCCTCCTGCTACAATAGTCCCCGTCACTGTATCTTTCTATCCAGCAGATCCTAGCCTCCAACCACCAGTCCTAAACACACTTAGCACAAAGCTCCGCACGCATACCTTCTTCTCAACAAACCCAATAATGTACTTCCCTGTCCCAAGCCATGTCACCCTCGACGGCACCCTAGGTCGGCACCACGAGAGCTCATTCGTAGGCGCACAGAACCTCAGCGGTGTAAAATGGACCCCTCACTACACCCTCGGTGGGATAACCGACTATTACACTACACAACTAACCCTCCCCATCGTCACCCCGAAATGCAAATACCTCGTTCCAAGTTTCCATAGCTGTCTCGTCTCCCGTTCCTATTCAATTGAAGTCCACCTCGACGTACACACACCCGGATACAACATGGGCACCCACCCTGGAGTTACCCTAAAGATCCCACTACAGGTCTCTAACCCCGTCAGTGAGCAAAATCAGGGCCAGAATGATGAGGAAATTGCGGCGGGCATGGATGAATTTTTTACTCCGAGAAGTATTGCTCCTCCAGAAGGCATACCATTGCAGTCAGAGTATGAGGCAAGGGAGGGTGAGGGTGAGGGGCACCAACTTCCACCGTTTATGAGGGTTCATAGGCCGAATATGCCGCCGCCACCAGGATACAGCTTTTTCCCGGGAGCATATGTGCCTGTGAGGATACCGAGTCCGGCCGGGGTTAGCCTAGGGTGTGGTTAAAAAGTGAGGATAAACATGAGATGAAAGTGGAGCTATGTTGTTGCTGTTGTTGCATTGACTGGTTACTCTTACGACTAATTTCCTAATGGTAATTCACAACGCTTACGACTCGAGAGTTTTTTCCCTGTACATCTTGGTATTGTTCATGTTTAACTGTTTTACCGATTCTTCTATGGTAAGAAAAACAAACCTCCCTGCATATACCTTACCATATATATACATATCGAACGTATTCATCATATGTATCGCATGATCTCTATCGCTACATTTTTATTTTTATTTTTATTTTTAACTTTTTTTCCCTTGTATATCTTATGCTGCTGGACTTGTGAAAACTGTTCTACCATTCATTATACTGTATATATGCCGTTGCAAGGGGTCTGGATGTCCATGGATTTCGAACGGTGTTAATTGTATTTTGGTTGTTTTATTTGCTCAACTATGACAAATGACGTGGTTTGATATCATACCTGCAAGTGCTTAGAATCAGACCCGTCCAAAATTAAAGTAGGAAATTTACGCATGATTCGTCCCACGGAAGGTTTTTTTTTTTTGTTCTAATCGTTTATAGTAGTACATACAGAGAATAATGTGCATGTATACCTCAGTACCATATGCAAAGGATATCTCAACCAAACTTTTGTGGGGGTCCTAAATAAGTCACCCTTTAGTCTGGTTCCCCATACACAAGTATGCAAGTTCGCAAAATCAAATTTCCCCTAAACTATTTATAATAAACCATATAGCCTCGTCGGATTTCATGCATGGCGGGATAATGGGCAGTGCGGCTACAACTAGACAGATATATCCCCATAATCTTCCAGAATCCCGCCAGCTGCAATTTACTCCACAGAGTTCACGCTGGCGCCCCACCTTATGTGTATATAGTCCCTACCTTGAGTGGGCCCTTCCCGCCTAACTGAAGGTAACCAAGCCCCATCTTCGCACCCCCTTTCGTATCCACCTCCACGTTATCCCTCCGCTTCTCCATCGGCTGCTTCCCATCCCCCACATACCCTGGTATCCTCGTGGCCTGCCAACTATCCCTCAACTCGACTGCCCCCTGTCCCGTTGTATCCCGTCCCCAGTCCCTCCCAAGCTTAAACATCGCCCACGAATCCAGATACTCCGTCCAAGTGGGGGTATTCCACAACCTCAAGCTCATAAACACCACAACACACACTGGAAAGAGTAGTATGATGGGCACAAACCTCAGTGGCATCGGGCCCCTAGAAATTTTCACGTCTGTCTCGTAAATGAAGCCGTATTGTTTTGCGTGGTTAAAGAATGAACCAAGTTGTTCAATCAAGGTGGAGTTTACCAGACCAATGAGCGAATTTTTAAAGACAGTGCTGTTGACACGGACCATGTTATCGATCAGGTGTTTATCTTTCGATGAAGGTGCTCGCTCAGAGGTCGACTTGGTGAGCCGTTCTTTGGGATCTCCAGGGTGTTGGACTCCGAACCAGATTGGGAGGGTGGAATTATAGTCGTTCCTGTCTTTGGCGTAATTTGATTCGAGGAAATATTCATGTAGGAAATTGAGAGGTAATGTCGCGGTTACATTAAGTAGGAGTTCAAGGTGGTGCCATAGTTTCTCCTCTACCACAGGAGTGAGTTGGGGCAGTTCGCCAGGCAGGGGGCGGGGGGCTCCCTTCACAACGAGCGGCGTGAAATGCATGAACTTTCGTACGATAGAGTCAACAACTGCATGACCTGGAATGTACCCCATTGTGCAATTGATAACCTCAACATAGTATTCAGTCCCTGACAACTTGTCACCACTTTTGAACGAATATGGCGGCGGGGCATTTTTAGCAAATGGAAGTCCCATTCCCGACTCTTGATAATCCGGGTTAATCTTCAATGCAATTTCCGTGGATATAGTAACGCCATCTTGAGACGTCACATTATTCGCCAACGCACAGGAGGCCACTTGAGAGACATGCTGCCCATTGCGCTTCCCTAGAGAGGTCCGTGTATGGCAAAGACTTTTATCGTTCACAGCACTGCAGTTAATTTTGCATCCCCATTGGGGCCCGGAGAGGTCTAGAAGCGTTGGTTCTTTGCCAGCCTGCATAGGTTGGCATTGTAGGGTTTGAATGAAACCCAGGGTATTTGCAACTATCAAACCTTCCCGGTCTTGAGGCGTCGATGAAACGAAATGGCCGAGCGGACTGATATCATAGGCTGGCGGGAAAAAAGACAAGTTTTCCCTCAGATTAATTGTCTGCAAGTCCGTATAACCCCGCATCCGTCCCCAGACCGCCTTATACCAACCACCATCGTACAAGCTTGGATTCCCTAGACTTCGTTGTGGTCTACTATGCATCCAGCCTCTGATCTGGGGGGTTAGTCCCTCAATAGCCTGCGAAGTAGAATTCCGCAATTCCCAGGTTGAAACTCCATCATACTCAATTGAATGCCAAAACTGTTCCGCGGTGGTATAATATCCTACTGTTATCAAGGGAAATCCCAGGAATGCTGCCATGGCAAGAAGTGTTAATCTCCACCATACCCTATTTTAATCATCAGTTACATCGTTCATGATTATCTCATATTATAGAACTTACCAAGGAAGGTTGCCAACTTTCATTGCGGAAATCCATCCGCCAGCTCCCGACCAGCTCCTATCAGCCAAGAGGAATAGTTGAGCGGCTGTAAGCTTGTGTGGCGGCATTCTTCCTTCGAGCCTTTGCGTTAATGGGGGTAACGTTGATGAAAGGACTGCAGTCATAATAGGCACATGTAGAAGCGCCAGGACTGTCCTGGTTACTGAAAGCCCATTCACTACACCCTTTCTCCAGGGAGTCCCTTGCCGTCCGAATGCTCTCCAATCCATCCAATCTCGTGTTCGATCTGATGGTAGTGAATGTGCCCAGGCTGCATATTCCAACAGGCACACAAATGCTATCAAAAAGAACAGCCAGCTGATCGAAAGATAGCACTGGAAATGATGTGTTCTCAATGGGGATCCTTGTGTGTCATCGTCATACGGGAGCAAACCTGGAGTGAGTTTTACTTCCCTGAATACAGATTGCCGTCTTCGCTCCTCCTCATCAGTAGAATAAACGGGAGGAGAGGAAGGGATTTCTGGTAGTGGCTGGATTTTCGACTTCGATATAGTTCTTCCTCGTGGGTGATTCTTACGGAAAGGGTTTGAGAACGTAAATGTCATTCCCGTAAAGTCCTTAAAGAAAAAATACTACCTGAGCAAAAGCTGCAAAGAAATAGCACTGCACTGCAGGCTTAGACGGAGAGAAGAGCTATCACAAAATGGAGACTAAGGAACGAAAAGTGAAAAATATTTAGATCAACAGCTTGAAAGATATATATCGGCGAGCTTGGAGACCCGGACCCGGAACCCCAAACCCCTGTTGCGTTTCATGTTTTATATAATTCAGACGGAGTACAGACCTCGGTATTGATTGTAAATAGTTGCTTGCTGACCTAATGTATGACCATCCTTAAAATAAACAGGCACTAAGTAACAACCTCACACCCCTAAGTATAGTGAGACCCGTACATCTTGGCAGGAACCCCTCATTTCTTGTTCCCGGCCAGTCATGTGATGTGATAATGTGCGTACCTGAGATCTAGGTGAGATGGCTGACCACGTTGCTGTTGAGTCGTTGAGTCGTGTGTCATGCCAGCATGATCAACCTGCAAGGGTACCGGCCTGAGCCATTGTAACTCCGCATAAGGAGGCTTTGGTGATAGATCCCCTCGATGTATTTTCACTGTTATTCATAAGCTTCTAAATCGAAGAAAAAACTTAAATATCTCGGTCTCACCGAAGAAGATGGGCCAACACACACCCCCACTAGTGCGCAAAATATTTCGAAGCGAGAATATCCGGACAGTGATTTTCTCACATCTCTCTCCAAAGGATATCACTTCACTTCGTGGAACTTCATGCAGAATCAGAAAAACCATCACACCACCCGTCTTCCAGAATCTAACGGTCACATTCAGCGCCCTAAGCTTTAGTTCTGACCGGTTACTTGCGTTGACCCGAGTAGGGCACCATGTGAAAGTGTTCAGGTTCGTTTTTACCCACGCTGAAGAAACGTATATGCCATCAATGCTAGACCCGGAGTCACGGAAGCTTCGTTCCCTTGTATACGAACCCTTCTCGAGGCAAGGAGAGAGACGTAACAAGAAGAACACTTTTGGAAGCAAGAGCATTGACTCCTTGGCCTTGCACAACCATGGCATATTATTGATGGCTGCGATGGATGTCCCTCAGTTCACACGGGCCCTTGCTTGTATGGAGAACCTCACGAGTTTGATTGTGTCATGCCCCGGAACGCCGATGGGGGAACCGGGCCGTCGGTGTGTTGTTGACTATGCCCTCTGGAGCTTGAGAATTGCAGTTGAAAGGGCCAGGCTCAACACACTCCGTGTCGTAATTCTGGATCCCGTACACTTAACTGGATTGCAGTACCTGATGCCTGGAACATTAGCCGTCGGAAACGTAATCAATAGCCGTCAAATATGGAGCCGAGTCAAAACGCTCACCATGACCATCTCGGCCTGGAAAGAACTTGCTTACGGGTCACCCACCCTGTACAAGACAAATCTCAAGTTCTTGCATCAGTTCCTGGAGTATTTCACCAACATTGAAGAGCTGGCGTTCTGCTGGACTCGGGAGGCGAGGTCGATCTGCCCACTGACCTTTGATCTGCTCCCGTACCGAAACCCCAGGCTAGCCACGAAACCAGTGAGGGATACGTCTGTCGTCAATAGACGACTGACGTTTCCAAGGCTCAGTAAACTAAGACTGGAGAACATCGGCGTGGATGCGTGCGACCTGAGATCCTTTCTCTCCAGGCACTTGACACACTTCAGAGAGTGGTCCCTAGATGATGTGAGTTTCACCAGCGGTACGCTTGAGGAAGCTCTGAAACCCCTCTATGTTACGTCAGCGTTTGGAGAGAACCTTGACAATTTTAGCTTCCCACGCCCTTTGACAGAGTCGTCTGAGGTGAGTGTTCTCGACTTATTCGAAGAGGTATCCAGATCCTTCCTCTCATGGCGGGGCTGCAAGGTTAGCCCACTGAGGCTGATTTGCATCGTACAGCTTCACTGTCCTTACTGCAAAGCCGAGTTCGAGGCATGGTTGATGGTGTAGTGGCCGGATATCGACACCAGGACTTTGGATCACCGCCAGGCACGTGACCGACATCACGTGAGAGGCTCCGCTCTCGGCCTTGCGTAAGCTTACGTTCATGCTCAGATTGCGGGCTACAAAACCACCAAATTGCCTCAGCTCGGCGCGAGAATCTGTAAAGTCCAGCCATGTCGCGTCTCCGGAGTCTGGTCCTTTTCGCCTGCTTAATGTCTGGTTGTTCAGCGTTTTACATCCCGGGTACCTACAGCTATTTCCTCACCGCTAGCGCTGTTCGCAGCTAACCCAGCTTCTCGAGAGCAGGTATCTCACGACACACCTACAGAGACGGCGACCCAATTCCTCTCTACACTAATAAAATAACATCGGACGAAAGCCAGGTATCATTTGCTTACAATGAACTATCCTTTGTCTGCCCAAACTCACCGGAAGGGTGGGGATCCAAATTTCCGCAAGGTCGAAGCGTGGGGTTGAATTTCGGGGAGTTACTGCGTGGGGATCGGATTACGATAAGCGACTATCAGCTGGAAATGGGGAAGGATGTGACGTGCCAGGAATTATGCACGAGAGAAGTTGCGCCGGAGAGTGTGTATTGGGCGCGAATACTGGTTACTGAAAATTATGGGGTGGAATGGTAAGTGAATGAATTCCTGCGGCTTGTGTGCAGATTTTGCTGAAATAACACAAGGATTGTTGATAACTTACCTGGCTCTACAACCTTCGTTGGAAAGGATGAAAAGACCAAGATTTATGCTCCTGGCTTTAGGCTGGGTGAGGTGGACAAAGAGTCTGGGGTAATTGCCACACCCTTCGCACATTGCATTCTGTTACTAACAAAGGTGCTCAGAAAATATATCTGAATAAGCACGTCTCTCTGCTGATGCGCTACCGGAAAGTCCGTGAAGACCCATCCCGCAAGCTCATCGTAGGGTTTGAAGTATACACCGGCGGTGCCGCCGATCAAAAGGACGATTGCCAGAAACCAATTGAGCTCCTAATACCTGAGCCATCTGGCACTCTTAAGGTCAAATACACCTACTCTGTGTATTGGAAGGAAGATGAGACAATTGAATGGTCCTCCCGCTGGGAGAGGTTTTACCTCGACAACGTCACAGGGGAGATCAAAGTTCATTGGCTGGCCATCATGAACAGTGTTTTAATTGGGTTGGTATTGACCGGGACAGTCGGTGTCATTATGGTCAGAACTCTGAACAAAGATATTCAAAGATACAATGCCAATGGTGATGAGGAAGGCAAGAGATTGAGACGACTCGGGGCTGATGGAGCGGATGTCGACGATGGTGGAGACGAATTGGATGACACTACTGGCTGGAAGCTCGTTCATGGAGATGTCTTCAGGCCACCCCCATACGCAAGCTTCTTTGCTCCCATCGTTGGTAGTGGTGCGCAACTACTGGTAGTTTGTATGGGGCTTGCTGTCTTCAGCGCATTAGGTGTATTGAACCCAAGTTATCGGGGCGGCTTCATGAGCTTCGGCCTATTTCTCTTTATTTTTGCCGGGTATGTCCCAAATATCCCACCTCCTAGCCTATCCTCTGCCTTTCAAATCATCGGCTAAGCCTCCCCACTCCCCTCAGCGTCTTCTCCGGCTACTTCTCCACCCGCCTACACCTGCTCCTCGACCACCACTCCAACGCCGCCTCCGAAACCACCTCCACCTCCTGGCTGCGTAACGCCCTCTCCACCGCCATCCTCCTCCCCTCCTTCTACCTCTCTATCCTTCTCCTAACTAACTTCCTCCTCTGGTCACAATCTTCCTCCACTGCACTCCCATTCACAACCATTCTCGCCCTTTTCCTCCTCTGGCTCTTCATAAACCTCCCACTTGCTCTCTTCGGCGCATTCCTCGGTAAGCGCAGACATACCCGGAATCCCACCAAGATCCCGGGACGAGTCAACCTTATCCCCAGACAAATCCCGACTGCGGTACCGTGGTATCTTAAACCTATCCCCTCGGCAATGATCGCGGGGTTATTCCCCTTTTTGATGATATTCATTGAATTGAGATTTGTGTTTCGGGCAATGAACTCAAGTTCGAGTTATATCATGTATGGGTTTGTGCTGCTGAGTATGTTTATCTCGCTCTTTGTCACGGCGGAAACGGCCATGATTGTCACGTATTTTCTGCTGTGCTTGGAGGATTATAGATGGTGGTGGAAATCGCTGGGGACGGGGTTGGGCACTGCAGCGTGGGTGGCCATCTATGCTACCTATTGGTATTTCGCTTATCTGTCGTTCAAAGGGTTTGTGAGTGCCGTGGTGTATTTTGGGTATTTGCTGGCGATATGTACTGGGCTGGGGATCGTCGGAGGTGCTACTGGGTGGTTAGCGAGTTGGCTGTTTGTGAGGAAGATTTACGCGGCGATAAAGACGGATTAGGTGCCTACGTCGAATGGGACAAGGGCGGGAATGGGAGATGCAGAAAAGTTATGATATCTGGGGTAGCTAATGAATGGATATATATGGAAAGATACCAACGCCTGGCCTTTATGAGAATGGATGGGATTGGATGGATCGATTTATGCGAAGTATACCAACATCGTTTGACAATAATTTGGCGTTTTTGCATGTGGCTTATATCGCAAGGACATTTCCGCTTTTGCTGCACCCGTACAATAATAAACCTTTGAATTACGAGATTTAGAGATTGTGATCTCTAGTCATAATGAATGTTTCCTTTCAGTGAAACAGGAACACCATAACTTTCGCTCAGAGGGAGGGGGTGATTTAACCCCCCTCCACCCGCTTCTTCCTTCCAACGTTGTATTTTAAAATCACAACCTTCTATCGCTTGCCCATACCCAACGCTCCCCTGATCGCCCCCGCAATCTGGTCATCCTTGAACCTCTCCACCATACCCTCATCCTTCTGGCTCCCCTGCCCGAGGATATGTTCCTGTACAAGATCCACACCTACACTTTTAATTAGCGCATATCCTCCTGCAGCATCAACTTCCCCCACCATATGAAGTCCACTCACCATGATCCACTACATCCGGCTTCTTCTGCTGCACTCCAAACGCCCCCAAAACTTTATCCCCCACCGTTTGGGGTTTCTCCTCCTGCTGCCTCAATCCCATCAACCCCTGCACCTTCCCAAAAACCCCCGCCTCCTCCTCCTCCCTCCTCCGCCTCTCCCGCTCCTCAATTAATCGCTGTAGCTCCGCGTCCGCACCCCCGTCCCACATGTCTTTGATGTCGCCAATGAAGCCTTCTTGGTCCCGGCGCTCGCGCTTGCGCTCAATTTCGGCTTCGACTAGGCGGTTCGCTTCTTCTTGGCGTTTGCGCTCTCGAGCAGAGGCCCCGCCGTCGACAAAGTTGACGAGATTGTCGGTGATGGTTTGCGTGCGTTGTTGGTCGTGTTCGCGGGGAGGTTTGTTGCCGCTGCTGGCATCCTGTACGTGCTTGGCGATGTTGTTGATGAAGTCCATTGCGTTTCTAGACCTGGCAATTGATCGAGGACTTGAGTGAGTGAATTGAATACTGATTATCGAGGTTGGAAGTGTGATTGCGGGTGGAAATAGATAGTGATCACCAGAGGGATATGGAACTGCAGGTCTAGATTTCTAATATAATCCAACTTTCTGACTTCAGAAAGTGGGGCGAAGCACTTGCATGCCCATGCATGCCAACAACCTGTTAACCCAGGTATATTTAGGCACTATTGAAAGCTCGTGGAAATTCCTCGGGATCGAGGAAGATCTATGTGGGGAATTGAACCCGCGATACCCGCTGAGAGTGAAACGCTGACAATCAGCCTGGTCTTGTCACCAATGCGGAGCATGTTCAGGGTAACCTTTTAGTATATTATTCCCGGACGTGCTTTATTACAGAAGTGCTACGGTGGAGCGACAGCAGGTGAAGCCAGAGATAACGAGGGAATCATATATTTAACTATAAGGTATAAGGCCACCTTTCCGACCTATATCTAAAGAAACCTGGGGCAAATATGTGCCATGTTATTCATTACATCAGGTCTGATTTCATCAGCTGTGTATACTGTTGACAGATTATGAGTGTCGCTGGTTTGTAATATACTATTGTATTGTCTCACATTTAGCAGCCAGACTATCATATTCCAATCATATTGAGATACACTGACTATCATCAACTCCACAGAAAGTGATTTTTCTAGCTTGGGGTCTTGTCTCTATGGGTGTTCTTTCAAGTCACGATGATGGCCATAGGGTTGTACACTGCAAGAATTCACTGAAATGGTATTTTCGGGTCTCTATCTCTGTCATTGCCTTGAGATGATGGCTACTTGGTGCACCTTGCAATTGCGTCACGGAAGTTACATAGAACTCCCGCATATATATAGTCTGATTGGCACGCCTATATATATAATAAACGCTTCTTAAACAGGTCCAAGAGCAATTGCTTAAGTAGCCTGTATTAAAACCGACCAGTACCCTCTACATCTAGTCTAATATATTTAATAATCCGAGGCATAAAGTGGTGCCGCTGAATAATCAGTCAAGATATGACTATGTACGAGCACGGCCCATGTGGTAACAATGCCTCGTCTTTTACCCCGTGACCGAAGGAACCAAGTTTGTTCACTAACTTATTTTGCAATAGTGCCACTATAGTAAAGCACGTAACGAGATATCTGCCTCACACTACTACAACTACATCGCAAGCACAAATTTCTGAACGACAACACTCACGAATCAACCACTACAAGTAAGTAACAACTCAAAACTACACCTAATTGAACAAGGGTTCCCTATCGCCCCGGATGATGATCGGCCCAAATGCAACCGCCGGGTACACGTAATCTGTTGAATCTTTGTTAGCTCTGAGAGTCCATAGACTCTGTCTGAAGAATTGCAGTTTACTTACCACGGCCAACGAGCTTGTGGATGTAATTCATGTCCACTGGGGTCCAACTCGACATAGACCTACCCTTGTCATCTGTATCGACGCGGAAAGGCTGCCCGGGCTTCGTCAAATGTTAGTTTAAACACGGGCTGTCAATTCAATAGAGGGATATATTTTACCTGTGGGTCACCACGGCTTGGGTCCTTAAACCAGTCGATAGGGGATCCAAAAATTCCCGATTCAAGATTCTGCCCTGCTACCTTCATCATATCGGAAACTTCCGTAGCCCCATCGAACGAGTGCCCATTGTACATGCAGTGTACGAGGTATTCACTGAAGATTTGCCCCACGCAGCGCAATGTGGTGCACGCTAATTGGAATTGATACACACTCAGCTCTGCATTCCCCGTTCTGTGAGCCTCCACCATCTGCTCGACGCGCTTCAAACCCTTACAGTCAGTACATTCTGAACCAAAACAGGCCTTCTGAGTAATACGTACAGGACGGTTAATCAGGATCTCAAATTTGTTGAAGTGAAAATCTTCGCCCAGGATGTTGCTGCCTCTGGACAATCCCCCAAGCATATTTGCGGCATACGCATCATCAGCAACCATGGCTGGGAATGAGACCTCCGAGCTCATGGCATCGATGAAGGTCTTAACCAGATTCTTGGGATCGACCGGATTGGTACCAGGAAGTATCCGGCAGCAGGTATTCTCAAATTCATTTGCAATTGAGAGCAATTTGTTTTTTCCCTCCTTAGAGGCCAAAAGAACTATAACGAGTTCCTTAGCATTACTGATTAGGATTTGTTGGGGCTGCTGAGGGGTGTATGCCACAGCCTGGGGGGTTTGGCCATTGACAAGAGCACCGCGATGGAAGATATTCTGAACGGTATGAGGCATTTGTATTGGAACTTCAGGGTAAAAGTTGGAATTACTCAAGGACGAGAGTTGTATTTGGTGTATAGAGGGGTTATCGAAGCGGGGTATCGAAGCAATGGTGAGTGATAATGATTCCTACCTTCGTAGCGGTTTATATCGCAAAATATATAATTTTCGAAGAGTGCCCTTCCTCCAAAAGCAGTAGATTTCACGTTGTATTCGTTTTCGGAGAGAGCTTGAGCTCTTTTTTTTTTTTTAACTCAGCACTCATATGCGGTCCCAGTAAGGGGACCATGATGAGAGAGCTTGAGCTCTCAATAGGTGACTATAATGAAAATAAAAAAATTAGTGGGCATAAAGGGTGTGGAAACTTCATGGAGATGTTATGACGGCAGAGGGCGTAGAAATTGAAGAGCTTGTACACGGAGGTGCACATGCCGCTCTTAGACCATGCGAGACCTGAAGTGGCAATTCTTTGCCATACGGATACAGAGGTGCATTTGCTCATCTTTTGGCGCATCTAAGATATATTTCAATGCTCTCCAAAAGAACTCTTTCATGTCTTGATTGAGACAGACGAGATTTTGCGTACATTGGTTCCGTCGAGCTAGGTAGGAAGCAAGTCCTTTTTTTTTTATCAAGGAAAATACTCATTACTCGTGTTTGGCACCGTAAGGGAGACCATGACGAGTCACCCAATAAAACCCTTGAAGGTAAGCCAAGGCATTGAAGTGAACAGGGCCCGGCCACAAAAGCACGTTTGGAACAATTGGAAGACTGGGCGCGCGAGCCTAAATGACCAAATTGGTAACTGGGCCCAAAGTCTGCACCTCCATAGTTTGGGCGAAGGCATAGAAGATGGGGTGGCGGGTTTTAGACCTTGAATAGGTTCATTTGAGTCATCCAAACAAAGAGATCGAGCTCGCTCGTTTGGGCGTGAAGGAAATTGAGTGAGAGTGAGAGCAAATCTAGGGCTTTTGAGCAAAAGTGGTATACTAGATGCAACGGGCAGGGTACGGTAGCTTCGATAAGTTTATGGCAAGTACGATCCCTAGATTCAATGGACAAGGTATCCATGAGCTGGAGCAAGCCCTCTATCATGATAGGGGCAGCCCTAGCAGTATTCCATAGAAACCATTTGGACAACCTATTATAGTGCTACCCAGCCGAGCTGAGAGAACGCAGTCTCAATTCAACACTCTGTACAACTAATTGAATGTATATATATATATATATAAATAACATTTACAGTATTACACTACTAGTACTTACTCGGTGTCCACATTATCTACAAGTCTGGTTCTTCGTAAGTACATATCTACATTCATATTCTTTGCAATTCTGTGACAGGGAAAATAAGTGCTTTAACTTTGGTTCATTCTCGCAAAGAAAAAAAAAAAAAGAAAGAAAGAAAGAAACAAATAGTAAATAAGAAGTAGCAGAATGACGTCTGTGGGCGTGAGCACAAGACAAGGCATTGAGTCCTATCACGTGACAGGGTAAATTACCCTGACACAAGGGCGGGGAAAAAAGAAAAAACATCACTTGCTTGACTTGCTAGTTCCGTCAATGTTGACTGCTCTAAATGCAAGTATCGTCATGGAGTCAAGTTTTTTGATATTAATGACTATCTAGAGCACAGTGAAAATTTTTTAGCAAAAGGTGAAACATTTATATAAAATCCAGAAATAAACGGGTTTCTTTTTTTTGATCCCAATCACCTGCCATATTTTCGCAGGCCTCAAATATATGAGACTAGGGGAAATATTTCCTCAAAAATCATAGGTCTGGTACAAGCTTAAGTTGTTGCACCTCCGTACATATTTGCGCCAACCGCATCAAAATCTCTAAACCCATTCCACTAATAATATTATACTAGGAAAGATATTCTAATTCCCTGTTATATAATAGCTTTTGGCTGAAAGCTCCAGACAAAATGCCTTCCTTCATGGATCTGGGATTGAGATTAGCTATTTACTTTTTATTTCCCACTTCCACCCTAATCTCGAATGAAGAGTCATAAACGGGTATTGTAAAATTAACATTCCAATTAAATAAAACACCACTTGTGGAAACCGGTCCAAGAAAAATAGTGACAAAACTACCATGCAAAGTTGAAATTCCATGATGTTTGGCTCCCTCCACAAGCTCCACATCGCCCTTTCCACCGATAGTATAGGTACCTTCGGCGGCAAGTGTCTTCATCTCGGTAGAAGCCTTGACTTGCTCGTTCTTCTTATCTTTCGAAGACTATAATTCATACATAATTAGTATCCTATGCCATTGATTATGCTCCGCAGATGCGGGAATACTTACGGATAGACAGCTCCTCCAAAGTTCTTCCAGAGGTTTCCGGGAACATGAAGAAAATAAAGCAGATCTCAAATGCCAGCCAGCACACATAGGTAAGGTAGTATTTCCAGCCGTTTTTCGCAAGCCCAATTGGGTTGACGAAGTAGTTGAAGAAATCCGTCATTCTGCTCATCCATTGGAAATAGTGATACCCCTGGAACGAACCATGTGAAAGCTCGACAAGGTATAACTAAGAGTGTTGTAACCGATGTTGTACATTGGGGAGTAGAGGAAGATGAAGAGGGGATCCAGCAACAGCGTAGCACGCAGATGAAATCATTCAGCCGGTTTATGTACACAAAAGGCCGATGATACAAGCGAGATACATTGTACGACAATGAAGCGCAGGACAGTCAGTCCCGTTGATGAATGAGCAACTGTTCCCCGAGTTGATTTGGTTTTTAGTAAGCTTATCGGTCATTCCTACAGTGTCAATAATACGTCCAAGATAGTATGAAAAGGTATTAGCCAACCTCAAGCCTCTTCCAGGAGCTACAATACTTACGAAATGAGACCGCTTCCAGACCATTGGTGAAGAGACCAAGAGCAGAGGCAATGAGAACACGCTTCCTCATACCAGAAGGAGCTACCATCTCCCACCATGACCTCTTTGAGGCCTCAGCTTCCAGAGCAAGGGTGGCATGGATTTGAGCCCTCGCGAGTGCGGAATCCTCATCACCCTCGCCGTGATACTTAACCAAGATCCTCACCTCTGTCTTTGAGAATGAGGTGTCCTTCCAACGTTCAGCGGTGTTGTTGAGACATTTTGATAAGCTCTCTCATTGTATTTGTTGTTTGTTTACATCCTTATGACGACAGGTTTTTTTCTGTCACTATTATTGACAGTTTATTGCCATACCGGACCAAAATCTGACCCCTGCCGTCCACTTTAACTGAGGATCTGGTAAAGCAAATTTGCAGCGCTGCGATGGGGTATCCTTTTTTCTCCCCAGCCACAACATCTCCGAAGGAGGAAGCATACCTGGGCCACAAGAGTGTTTTTATTTGCTAGCTAGTATTCTGATATTCATTGGGGGTGTAGATCGTGAGTTACATAATTGGTCTTCATCACAAATATCTTCAGGATTAACAGTAAGCAACTACTATATCAATAGCTAGTATGCATACTTTAAAAACTAAAGATGTTCAGAGTAACTGCACGTGCCAACCAGACTATAACTGTACTAGATCTGGAGTAGCGGAAAGTGCAGAAACATGGTTGAAATCCAATAAAAATGCTGTTATCTATTACCGCAATTCAAGCTAAGCATACAGCAATGTATTACCGAAGCGAAATCAGAAATTCTACCAATTGATGAACCTGTACTTCCAAAGGTACCTACGATTTCAGAAGCTATCTCGCAGCTTGACATTTGCTACATTTTTCCCGAGTCTCTCGTTTCCGCACTCTCTTTCCTTCTACCCAGAGCCAAGTTCAAATTTTCGACATGGCCGAGACAGTTCTTCAGGCCCGGGAAGGCTTAAAAACAACTAACTAATAAGGTCCAGAAGCAACTTCGGGATTTTTGGCCTTCTACGTAGATTCCGGCTTACCTAGGTATATTTGTACGTAGTTAGTCTAAGATCATTTAAATCTCCACTCCGGTCCGATTCTTCTACAGTCCGGTATAACGAGGAAATTTGGGATGCTAACTGTAATTAAGCCCCACTTCCCGTAGCCCATGAGGATTAGCCATTACACTCTTCGCCCTGCATTTGCACTTGGGCAGCCCAAGAACAAGACCTACTAGTACAATACAAGCTCCAGCTCTCTTCCGCTCATCGGGATTGAAACAGACAACAGTGCTTCATTTAGATCTCTGGCTGTCACTCATATTTAGGATCCCTGTTTTCTACAGCCAACTGAAGCTTTGCTTGCTCCCAGAACAGCAATGACAAGATGCTCTGCTTTTGTCAGGTTGGAGTAAAGTAAGAAGACTATTAATGGGCTCTGAACCTTGAATGCAATAATGTGTATATTGTGTATGCATCATTTTTAATTAACTAAGCGAAAAAGCGTATGGTTCGAGCTACAGTTACCCTGAAAAGTCACATATGTTGTAATCCCCAAGAGTGACGCGATCACGCAAAGAAGGTGAAAAAGGGACTGGATGTGAGGCTAATTTTAATGAGCCTGTGGTAGAATGTTAAATTCAGACCTGGAGCCACTAAGAAATTTAAAGTTTGATTCATCCTGATGAAACTTAAGGAGTCAGGCGAAGATTCAAAAAGCTATAAAGGAGGGACTATTGACCAAAGCAGCGAGGTAGGCCTATGGAGGGAGAGCTGTCTGTATTTTACAAGGCTTCAGAAACCAGGCCAGGTAGGCATCACGAAAGTAATGAGGTCCTATAGGAGCAAAAACTCGAGCCTACACCTACCTCGCCAGACATGCTGGACCCCTTATAACCAGATTAGCTGAAAATAAAGAAAGAATACCCGCTCATAAACTTGAGTTAAGTTACCCTGAAACATCACCATCGTCACATATTAGCACTCACATTCATAAAAAAAAAATTCAGGCTTTTCATCCAGCTATACTTTAACGACGTTTCCCAAGTCTACCTGGATTGATTTTCTCGCTCAACTTTCTAAATACAGTTTGTGGGAAATTCGGTCTGAAATATCGCGTGACTAGCACCAAGTTCAACAACTACTGTCCCCCCCTTCTGATCCTTCGTTTGCGCCGATACACTCCTCTTTCTGTGGGGGTTTCGCGAGTGTTAACATTTTTCCATCTCGCCTTGACAACCCCCCCAACTTTTATAGGCGGGAGCCTCTCCAGTGCTTGCGGCTGGGGGACTTAATCTTTGCCAATAACATTTGCAATTTGTTGAGCGCTTTGGGCCATTTCCATAGAGCAGTGCTATCCCTCTGTGACCTAAACTAACCCCCCCAACTTTTATAGGCGGGAGCCTCTCCAGTGCTTGCGGCTGGGGGACTTAATCTTTGCCAATAACATTTGCAATTTGTTGAGCGCTTTGGGCCATTTCCATAGAGCAGTGCTATCCCTCTGTGACCTAAACTTATTCAACTAACATAAAAATACTATAATTCTACTCTACTATATAGGACGCTCTAGAATACATTATTGCACAACCCGAAAGTTAAACAAGGACATTGACCTATGGTGGCTTGGGACTAGACTCGATGCATATGGCGCATAGGCCTTCACAGAAAATCAGTGATGGTCACAGTTTCCTCTCAATATAGATATGTAAATAATAGCTTCACAAGTACACTGGCTATGTTGACTCCAAATGACCTCCTTCCCCATCCTTTTTCCATCAGCCCTTAACTAGGGTCCCCTTACATATATATGCCAGGCCCCCCTAATAGCGTAGCCAAGCAGGTTATCCAACGTTCCTAGGGCATATGAGGCGAATCACCCAAAGCCCCGCCACATCTTGGCCCTCGTGATATTTCTGTTTCATAGGGCCTATACTCCAGTCCCACAACTGCCGCCTCTAGTACGGTTTTTGAGACTGAAGGACATAAGCATGAAAACCCCGTTTCGTATTTACTCCTTTCGGTGGTTGAGGACCCTTTGTCTTCCTTGCCGCTATAGGGACCCAACTTGAGATTGCCGCAAGCCAATCAGGACCGGCGGCCTGTTCAGATCGTTGAGCTTTCTCCTTAACGGCTCCACCTTTCCCGGTATCAATTCCATTCCTCTTGCTCTGTTCCTCAATTAAATTAAAGCCCCTGAAGGTCCCCGCATACAGCCTTAACAGTCTCCCATACTGCCCTGGCTCTTCTTCTCTCTGCTTTGCAGTCAACTCCTGCTCTATGAACCTCGCAACTTCTTCCTCCTCTTCTGCATCCTCGGGAACGTCCTTGGTGGAACGCAATCCCCGAATCCCATCGCCTGCGATGGACCGGAAAATCTTCTTCACATGGTCATGGTGCGCAAAGTTCGACGGGAGAGGGGTAAGGGTGAGCTTCCGAGAAATGTATGGGGAAGTGGGTACCCCGATGATTGAGGAAGGCCGGGGTGGGGGGGGGGTTGTGGTGATGCTGAAGCTGAGGGGTAAGTTTCGGGGCTGTGATGAGAAGATGACGTGAGCGGTTGGCGCAGGTAGGTTGGTGGTGTTGGTATGCTATATAGCGCGTCAGCCGTAGTCTGGCAACTGGAGGGAGTAATGTCATGTACCCGCACTACTTTGAAGCATTCTACCTCCCCATACTCTTTCAAGGCACGATAAACATCCCTTGTTTCATTTACGTTCAAGGGTGAGGGAGAAATGTGCAGGAGAATTTGCACAAGCGAGGCTCTTGACATGTCTTGACCTTTGGTTATTGAAGGTTTGGCAAATTCTCATTGACGTTACACGCCAAGCCCAACGGTATTCACACGTCTCGGCAGTGCCTCCTCTGTCTAATCATAAAATATCAGCCAACAAGAAGTAACAAACCTGCCAACTATCTAACTGTCTCCTTGGTTTTTACCTGTGTTCCTACCATCATACTCCATGGCTCCGTTTGTGTTCCAGAAGTATTATGCCCCTCACACATTATACCTCAGGATTTTTCTCTCACCCACAGTCTTTCACGCCCTGAATTTATTCAGTCCTGATAGCATGGGCATTATATGTGTGTTACTGCGAGGGCGCGGCCTAGGTACCTACGAGAAACATCACCTTGTGGTTGTCGGAAGCTTCTATACCTGTACGATCGCGACTGCAGAAGTTTGATGTCTTTTGGGTCGGCAAACGTCTGCAGCGTCATTCATGCAAGGCACTGTCTTGAACACGATGCATTGGTGATCAATACTGGGAACGTCACCTCATGACAATGCCACGATCATGACGTACACCGTCATGCATTTGCAGCCCAATCAGGCAAATCAGCAGGTGAAGGTGATGGAACAGGATTACATGTGTCGAATGCAGGGTTTCTGCAGAATCGGGGGATAAATTATGTCTCACTATTTCCTACCGGGCTCAGACAAGCACCCCAATCAGAGCAGGACCAAGTCATCGGGTAGCAGAGGGCAAAGCGAAATAGGAGATCTGAGACCGTCTCCATCCCGCGCAGTTTGCATTTTCGCAGATCTTTCTCGGGTTGCTGCATGTGCTGCGAACGCCATTAATTCAGGGGGGAGTGGTAAACAAAATGCTCTCGAGAGGGGCTGCAAGCAGTAACGATACTGTAGGACTTTACAGTGATAGGTACCTACTGTACAGTGGCTGCAACATGGGAGGCGACAACCGCAGTCTAGATCTTTTCACTTCTGAGTGGTCAATTCTGTGCACCACTCGACAGCTGAGGCCACTGCCTGTAGTGTCCAGCTGGTTATGAGTAAGGTTCCCGTTGGTGAGTCCTTCGGTTACGTTTGGGCGCGGGATACTCGGTACTACCTCAGGGAATCGCAATTGGATGATACAAGTGTTGCGAGCAAGGATTGCCGGCCATGGGCCTGAGGCTTCCAGTCCCATTCTCTTTCCTGCTCTGTACCCATCTCCTTACGTCTTCTACATTTCCATTTTCACGTTCAATTCTTTCTGTCATTGTCGTAATCTACCTAACCTTCCAAGTAAATATCTACCACAGTCAAATCCCACACTCGTTCATAGCCTAATGCAGACGCTCGATTAGTCGAATTCAAATCCCTTCGACGCCCTCATAATTACGAGAATTGGCATCAATGTCCGGGAACGTCTTTACACTCGCTTTACCCCAAGACCTACTAATATAATAATATTGCTGTTCATGCTCAGTTGCTCTGGAGCGTCTCGTGTCATTTGAAGCCCCAGCTTTTGGAGGACCTCGCAAATCTTGAATACCGTTCCGTGAGTTAATTGAAGAACAGAAATACGGCCAAAATCAATCTGCTGACTTGGATATACGGAAACTCTACAGAACCGCAATATTGCTCTTCTATAGCCAGAATAGTCCGAACAGTCTCTTTCTTACCATCTCGTTGCCCTGCTATACCTTGCTCTAGCCCAACTATCTTTCAAATTCTAGGGCCCCGTTAAACCAATACAGTATAGCACAAGATCAAAATTGGATGTTTCTTTCGATATAAAGGCCTAGTCTGGTTGGATAAAGAACCTATTGCACGGCAATATCTAGGCACAAACTAGGCACGTAGTCGCATATCACACAATGGATAGGAATTTCCATCAGATGGGGCCTGGCCTACTGCCTCGATTTCCACTACCTCATCACATTCCGCCATCTTCACCCCCAGCTTCACCGCCACGCCAACGCCAACACTCCAACTCTATCTCCGGGTCACTATCTGACAGTACAAGGCTACAGTCAACTATCGACAAGTCACAACTGCTAGAATATAGTGTTCTCAGGGCGTATCCTCCTGCTAACACATCGAGACGAAGAGCTACTCCCCCTCAACCGAGACTAGTAGTTCCCCCTTCTCCACCAGAAAGTTTCATAGCCTCTGGTACTCGGCAATATCGTTCAGGCTCTTCAGCTACTGTGAAAACAATGCCCCGCCAAGAAGAAGAACCAGACCCAGTTCCCATCATTTCGTCCTTGAAAGGGCGATTCAACAAGGCCTTAACTATGAAGAGGGGTAACCACAGCAGGCAATCTTCTGATGTTGATAAGTCACCCAGGGAACTAGAGACTGGGAAAGATATAACCCCAACAACAATACAAACTCAATCTCCTCAGTCTGCACCCAATTCTGCAAACACAGTAAACCTGTCAGCTGTGTCAACGGCTCATACATCCCTCTATTCCCACACATTTCCAGTTCCAGACACTTTATTAGAAGAGGGAGACAAAGGAAATACCACGGATAACAGCTCTTCGTATGCTCTTCCGACTTACTACAATGGGTCAGCTGCCAGCAGAAGTCCGGATCAGCAAGTTTCTCAACAAAGTATTGGTTGGCAAACCTCATTAGACAGAGAGGGTAGATACAACCATCAAGATTTTGAAGTCAAGGGTGGTGAAGTTCGGATCGAGATACGAAGGCCGCAAGGGAAGGAGAATCAGCAGAAAACTCCGTCTTCAGCAGATATGTTCTTTAAGGATGTGTATAGAGACCGAGAGCATGGTAACAGCCCACATGAGGGCCCATCTGGTCAACATGTAGCTGGAGAAACCAGTTATTCTGGAAGTGAGGAGTCGATGGTTTCACTGAAGGCGATATTAGCGACTGTGCCGACTAGTAAGACTGCTTTTACCCTTAGCCGTCAAAACGATTATCCAAATCTCCGCGATAGAAACGACCTTCCAGTCAAAGATCTCACCATCGACAGCCAGGGAAATCAGAGTAAGACTTCTGATGAACTTGCTGATGAGACTGCACAATATTTTGAAGATCGTGGTTTCGGTGTATCATATGGAATGGGTATGAAGAAAGCGTTTCCAGGGCACTCATCAGGCCTTGAACCCTCAACATTAGAGGATAATGGACTCGATTCAGGTCCTGCCGACCAAAGCTCAAGCATACTCGGTGATTCAACTATATTTTCGTTGAACATACCAATTGACCATTTAATTGACGATCTTCCTCAAAGGCCAGTAACACTGGCAAGGATCCGCACTTCCTCTTTAAGTAATGTTAAACGTTCTCCAGGTAGTGGGAGACCGAGCCCTGGGGTGGTGCTCACAGGAAAAACCAATCCCTCTGTTGAAAGATCATCTTCCATTGATCCCAGCGACGCTACTGAGATTGTGCGCTGCTTAAGTGCTGATGTTTGCAAGCGGCTGAGCGTGCTCTCTTCTCCAGGTGGCAGTTTAAAATCCAATTCCGGCCTTGGGGCTGGGTTTACTGTGGTAGTCACTGCAGATGATGTGGGTGAAATCAATGATATGGGCAGCCAAATTATTAGTATACCCGATGAAGACGATAAGGCTTCGGGTAGTGATAGAGAGGGTGATAGCAGTTTGGGGAAAAAGGATAAGGGCAAAGGAAGAGCAATGTCAGAGCAGGGGGGGCGAAGCACTGGTGAGAGCAATGAAAGCAGCAAAGATGAGTTTGGAAGAACCGCAAGTGAAAGCACTCCTCCTTTAGATGGAGGTGTAGATGGAAGGGCTAAAGCTGGTGGAGAAAGCATCCGGGTGCATCCAGGTGACGAGAGATATGATTTGTAAGCTTGCCCCTTCTCCGGCTACTCAATATATCGATTCACACTCACCTTGTTTAACAGTGTTTATCGTGTCCGCTCTTCATCCCCGGACAATCAGCCTCTCCTCATTCCCTTCTACAAATCGCCACCTCAGAGCAGCTTCCCTTACCGCAACGCACTCATCTCTTCAATACCCCAGAAGTCCTCATCACAACAACAAAAGAGCGATCAGGCAATGGCTGACTATGCTACGTGGGCCCCACTACAACTTAGTTCGGGAGAAACTCGACCCCTTCTCGACAAGGCTATTATTCAGCTAGTTCCAGGTGTTTCTTCCACCGGACCCCAGATTGAGGATTCCCACGAACACAGGGTACGACTGAACAAAGCTGGAATTACTGAGGAAGGGATTGAAAATGGGGCGTCAAATACAAAGCAAAAGTCAGCACAATCGCGTGGAGATGCTGCAGCCGACACCATGGCATCTATCATCACAGCCTCATATGCAATAAAGTCACCAGGGAATTTTGAAGAAGAACGTTGGGATGCTATTTCTACTTCTGAGCCCGGTATCTCCCTCTCTACTGCCAGGCCTGGCCTTAAGGGACTTTCAGACTTTGATAACCAAATATCCGATATTTCCAGGGGTTCACCTAACCTAACTTTGGCGTTTACGGATAGAGTTTGGGAATCAGATAGAGAAGCAGATGGGTCAGTTCCTAGCAGTGTCAACAGCGATAACTCCTCTGAAAACAATGGAAGCACAGCTGAAAACAGGGGCACATCTGCTGAGAATCTTAGACTCGAACCAACTGAGGCTGTCGGCCAGGTTCTTGGGGCTTATAGAAGGAGCTTATATAACCCGGACCTCAGCAGCCAGGACTTTTGGCGTTCATCAGCGATTCAGAGCAAGATCACAGACCGTGTGGAGACGGACCGTGGGGATGCCCGCATTAGGATTGCTCCCACCACTCAAGGGGTTCCCCCTCAGTCAACTATCTCCGGTTCCCGCCCGAGGCGATTATCTCTCGAAAAAGCGGCCCACCTATCCTCCATCCTCTCACGTCTAAGGCCACTCGATTTGGGAGACAGGAATGACCCAAGCATGAGTCGAGGTAGAAGGAGCTTTGATGTTCCCCCTACCTTGGTTAAGAGGTCTCATATCGTCCGACCAAATGAAAGGGGCCTCCCCGGTCAATTTGAATCATCCAATAAGCATTTACAAGACCCTGAACATATTGTCCTGCAAGTGAAGTACTCGCGGGCTTTGCTATTTTTGTGTTGTCTATTCCCTCCAATGCTAATTGTCCTTGCTTTCGGGGGTATGGACGACTTGATGCCCCGCTTCACGAATGGGAAAGTGGACAACGTGGGGACCTTTTACAAACGAGTTGCCTTTTATTTGGGTACCTTCGTGGGAACTGGTTGCTGTGTAATTCCCATTGTCGTGGGAATCCTGTTGGCTCAAGGTGCATTGTAGTGGCACTAGTTGTTACAATGGAAGCTACCATATGGCTGGTGCTTCATTATCATTATCTTTTTACACATACCAATTCCTTCGCTTTTGCTGATATTCTTGCCCTCGCCACTCAAATGTCTTGTCAACCAGACTAGATCTCATCTTCTTTTCTTTTCTTTTCTTTTCTTTTCTTTTCATTTCAGATGACTATCACTTTCATTTGTTGCAGAAAAGATACAACCTCTGCCCGGCATAGCATAGCTGTTACCCTCAAGGCATTAGCATCATCATAGTGCTTTCTATATTCTTTTTCTTGTTTTGGCATTGGCATTTGAGCTTCTGTTTTCTTGCATCAGAAGCCAGATAATAATAATAACGCGAAGGGTTGCAAAACAGGTGTGGGTGGGTTATGGATTTATGACTGGGGGTTTGCTGTTTTGCTTGACTTTGAGATACGGGGTGTTTACTTAGGTGGCTTTTCTCTTACTCATTTAAGGCATGGCTATGGCTGTTTACATTCATTGAATATCTTCCATTTTTACTCTCTCTTATCACTCATCATTCCTTTCCAGCTGAGCACAGAAACTGGCGCTCCCTTTCTTTTGATTGGCCACACAGAGGTATATAGAAGCGCCGAAAATACAAATATCGGAGCAGAAAGGTGATTTGATTTTCATTTCAAGCACTCTTCCGGGTGCGCTCGTCGACTAATTTGGCTGTACAGGCAATTGCTTGTGCAAAACTTGTGTTTAAATGATTTTGAAGCCTTGACGTAGTGTCCTCTACGTAATTGGTCCTTTACCTTTACGTAGTTACCTTTACGTAGTATCCTTTACGTAGTATATAAATCCGCCACCGGTGATCATTGCCAACAGAATTTAATGAGATAAGATCAGCTACTTACGTACTTGGATGTATCACAACTTATGCTAATATTTTTCTTGAAGTGCCCTGTTGTTGCTGGCAGATGTGTAATCGTTTGTTTAGGCACTCATTTCCGGTAGGTCGGATCTGGCTTGGCGCACTCGTTCGGCACGGATAAGCACTGTCGGCACTACAACCAGACTACGGCACGGGATCTTGCTCCCCAAGTGCCCGAGAGCCGCTCAGCAGGTTAGTACAAGGAAAATCCTAGACGTTTCGCATAGTCTGGTTGTGGATGGACATGAGAGATTTCGATCTCGGCATATTGATAGCGAGCACGGGATGCGGGCCAACCAGACGACAAGCATAAAGATAACTGGCTATCACAATGCATGAGACAGCAACTTGTCTGGTGAGGCTTGGCATCCACCGGGTGCTCATCTCAAAGTAGCTGGATAGCAGTCTTGGTCTGATAGATAGATCTCAGTCTCGCACAGATAGATCTAAGAGGCAACCAGGCTAATCCAGGAGAGCTTCTGTTTGACATGAAGGAATCCCAGGAGAGCAAGTACAGAGGACATGGGCAGGAATTGCAGGAATTGCAGGAATTGCTGGCGAATGCGCTCGTTGGGTAGCTAAGAGACGTGGAGGTACAAGTATGGCACATCACTACAACAGTCAATACACGCCACCCAAGAGCCAATTAAATGGGAAAGCCAGAGAGGGGTAGTATCAGAGGCAATGGGATTGGAGAGGGTACCGATGCTTGATGCTGAGAGATTTTTAGAGATTGGACGAAGCTGTGTGGAGATGATGTGGACAGCGCGCGCGAGGGGAGCCGGCGGGGAAGGGGAGCAGCTCTGCTGGAGCAGAGCTGCACATGTGAGTGATAATAGAGTGCATGAGATTGAAAGAGGATCATTTGCTCACCGGCTTCGTAGATCTAGAGGAGCTCGGTCTTGAAAAGGCAGAACGCAATACTCCTGTAGCTTTGTAGCCTGCTTCGTTCGATACGCCTGGCGATGAATAATGGGTGCTTTGTAAGGAGCCGTTCAATTTGTGGCATCGT
This sequence comes from Terfezia boudieri ATCC MYA-4762, assembly GCA_003788615.2. Lineage (NCBI taxonomy): Eukaryota > Fungi > Ascomycota > Pezizomycetes > Pezizales > Pezizaceae > Terfezia > Terfezia boudieri. The sequence goes on from ML121623.1 coordinate 36,444, forward strand.
CGACTTATTCCGCTAAGCGTCGAAAAACGTTTCGACGACCTCACCGCACTTGGGCTGCCCACCTGGCACCTTTTATCCTTCCGACCCCCGCTCTTAACCTCATCATTGTTCTCCGCTCAACATTTCTGTGCCCCAGACCCCTCCAATCCCTTTCTCACACCTCTGCCCCGTCACGTCACCCTCGCGGTATTCAAAATCTGCCCGGCACAGCTGTTGACGGTTCTTCGCTTCAACCATACCCATCTGGCTCAACACATCTGCTCCTACTTTGGTTGATCTGCTCCCATAGTCATCACCCCCACCAGTACCTCACAGCTCCCCCGCTATCCCCTTCTTCCAGCATCCAGCGCAGATATAAACATCTTCTTCAATCTGCGTTTTTGGTTCTCGCTCAAGTCCTCCACCATCACTGCATCCTGGTCCATGTTGATCCCCCCCCTGCTCCATGCATATTTCACCCTCTCACCCAGTCTAGCGATCTCTTTCCTAACAGGATATTAAGCCCGCTCAAGAATAACCAGACTACCGTACGCAAGAATCAACAAGTCGCTCTCTTCAAAAGAGCTTCCCTACATACAGAGTACACCCTTACTCGACCATTCACCCTGTTTAGCAGTGTCAGGTCTTTTGCTACTATTCGCTGGATCAGCTACGAGGATCCCGCTAACAAGGGGCGAATCACAGGGCGGAGACCCAGCGGGGACCCTGGGGCTTTTTGTCTTCACAAGTCTATCCTTGATTCCGTTTTGCAAACGGTGGATCTTAAGAGCTCGCTACATATTTTCACAGTTGAGAAACGATACCGACCTATTTACCAGCAAAACAATTGCTTTGCTCTAGGCCTGTGACCTTCCGTCCCGTCATTCTTGTTCCCACGGATAGATACAATGACAACTTCCGAAATTCCCAGTCTCAGGACTCTGGAAAGCCTACCAGATGAGCTGCTCATGCAAATCATATCTTGTAATCTCCTCCACTCCTTTCCACTCTGCTCTAGCTCTATGCTCGCCTGCCACTTCATCTCCGCCACATCATCTCCGCCCTGCCTAAGCCCTTTGACGCCTAACACATGTGCCTATCCCGTTCCCACCCAGCCATTTCCCCATGTTCCTCTCATGTTGATGATGCTGGGCTCTACTCCCCAAATCATGCATCATACATTAGCTTAACTCTTCTCAACGTCCCCTTCATCAGTTCAAGTGTCATACTCATCAATGTCTCAGTTATCCAACCCAGGGATTTAGTGCCACTACATAAGACTTCCAACCGCCTAAGAGCGTTAACACGACAAGATCCACACTTGTGGAGGAATAAGACAATAGCTAGTCACGATGAGCAGATTTCAGAAGACAAACACCATCGACCATCGATAGCCAATCTTCTCGCCTCGCATTCTAATGACGCCCCTCTGAATAGGCCCGTGGAGAAGCCGGAAGAAGGCTATTCCCGTCACTTGCCACCCAACATCGCAGCTGCTGGTGGAAGGAAGATAGATTGGTATGAGGAGTGGAAATGGAGATTTGCACCATTAAGAATGGAATGGCTAGATCATTATCACGGGGACTCGTCAGGGGGGGATACCAATGGTGGAGAATCTACATCAGATGAAGAGGATTTATTGTTAGGGATGAAACCAGCCGACTTAGAGGTCCGAGGGGTAACTGCTTTTTCATCTTCTGGAATTCATGGAGACCGGGATATGCTATTCTCGGCATTTTCTGACGGTAGCGTTGCGGTCTTTGATCTCCAGAGTTTTGGAAGGCGGCGGTTGGATCAGGGCTGGGATAACGATGGCGATGATGACTGGAGGAGGAGCAGGCCTGGACTGGTTTCCGTTGCAACGAGCTCTGGTAGGGGAAGTTATCTAGTTGGGGGCAATGGGGGAAGAGGTGTTGGAGGCCATAAAACAACAAAGGCACCGAGTGGGGTGGTGGAGTGCGTCTCTGTGGACCCCTGGTCTGGCAAGGGTTGGGTCGCTGTCGAGGGCAGATTGATTGAGATTGTAAGACCTTTTCCCAATTTTTTACTGGGCTTCATGTTACTAATTATCCTCTCAGGATCTCCACACACTCCTAAAAGTCGCTGAACACAAGCTACCTTTTTCCATAACTGCACTTTCTCAAACGTCAAATCCACACCCTCTGACTGTCTGTACAACGAGTTTCATGCATCTCTACGACCCACGTATCGCTGTGAATAATAATTTCATGAATACTATGACAGCACCCCTGCACCAGACTGGTGCGTTGAGTATACTACACAGCAACAACGGACAAGCAATAGGAGGGGAGGATACGATCTTTCTTGCAGGTCGATTCAAAGCAATCCTCGCTTACGAGAGGAGAATGTTCCCGAGAATGAAAGTCCCTATGTACACCGGTGCCAAGCTTTGTACTTTGTCTTCTTTCCCATCCCCAGGGAGTGGCTCATCGGCACCTGGTGAAGGGAATGTCACATTTGGAAATAATGCATCCAACAGCGTTGAGACGATCGTGGCAGGAGGCGAGTATAACGGCCATGGGAGTCTCGAGATATATCCGGCATATGCCATAAATAACCACTCGCGGAGTGCACCGAGCTCGAATGGATTCCCATCCCATACAGGCGCTCATTCCCAGTTGAGACGGTATAATCATGGGGTTACCAATCCAAGCCACCAACACGATATATTGCATCCAGATATTACCTCGACGCTTACAACCGCACCTAGAGATATGCCAACTGAAATCGTACGAAATCGACAGAGTGCTTCGAGAAGTAAGATTTTGTCAGTGGATGCAAGCCAAGGAACAAGGATCATCACTGGTGATGCGGATGGTATAATACGGTGGGTAGAAAGAGATGGTAGGCAAGAAGTTAGAAGATTTGACATCTTTGGGGACAATGGCGACGAGACAGAGCAGTCCTCTCCACAGTCCCGAAGGCCTGCCGGGGGAAGTAGATGGTGTGATGGAACTGCTGGTTATTATACCCTCCCCGATGGCACCATGCGAAGTGAAGTTGTCCGGAAACTAGTCGCGTTTGGAGATAGTGGTGACTCTGGTGGCTCTGGAGGAGCAAGCCAAGCTGGTGTCGTGGTGTGGACTGGAGAAAGGCTAGGGATATTGGACGTTGGTCAAAAACGACCGAGGAAAGTCCGCAATGGCAAGATAAGGGGGGTTGCTATTATGGATGAGGAAGGAATTCCTGTTGAAGAGACTGAGAGGTATGAGGTAGAGATGAGGAGAGCGTTGGAAAGGCAAGGTGATGAGTTGAACATCATGAAAGGCTTGGGGATGATGACCCAATCATGCCCCGCCATTTCCACGACTAGTCGCGTCACCTCGCGACAGGAACAGCGACTTAATTTCCTGTGAATATTCAGTATGTTCTTAGATTGTTTCTTTTGGAGAATGGGCTTGGGTGACCAGCCTTTTTTGCCGTCACTCATATGACCATGATGACCTGTCACGACTTTACGAGGGACTACGGGCCCTGGACTGGGGTGTGTGTTTTGATTAATTTTTTTTGGGGGGGGGGCAAATTCTCCCCTGGGTTGGCTAACTTTGGGTTGATGTCAATTGTTTTTTAATTTAGCCATTTTCCTGTTCGACCTGATTTCCCCCTACCTTGAGTGGCTGTAGTTGTGCTTGCAACATTTCGTTTTTAAGTTGGAGCTTGATATAAGTTTTTTGTGTATATTGATGTCGTTGATGAATTGAGCGTGAAGGTTCGTCTTGCAATATATATATGAGATGCAACGATCAATTCCCTGATAGAATCAGTAAAATGGATAAAGAGATATTTTTTTATGATGCTACGTAAAAGGTGAATAGTAAAAAGCTCACCTGCAGACTTGCGCGAGCAGTTGACTCGAATTAGGGTAAAGGGCAACGCAATGAGATTAGTGAGCTTAGGTGTTCTGTCCCATGAGCCAAGATTACATCTTGGCCAAGTGGCCGATCTGTTGGCCAAATAGACACTATTGGCAGTTGGATCATCCCATACACAAAGTGCACTAAGGCCCCGCTCTATTCACCAAGATTACGCTAATTCAGCGTTGCATGCATCAATGTCAACATATGTACAATGTAACGTTGCATTCAAACATCCACAGTGCATACAAAACAAATGACCGCGCCAACGAATAAACAAACACGAGTAGAATTATCACCACACTAGCAAACAAACCAAAATTTTAACGCGAAAAATTTAAAAAAAAAAACCAGAAAAAATATAGAATGCGCCAGGGAAAAGTTAATGAAATAAAATTAAAAACCCGAAATATAACGCGACGGGAATTATTTTCAAAAATTGAAAAAAAAACCGCCCTGATCATTGAGCTTGCTTATGGCCTGCTCGGTAGGTGGTGCGCTGAATTTTTCAATTTTACCACCGTTGCTTTGCCCCCTTACCCTGAGGGTTTCTATTCAGGAAGGATAAGAAGCGGAGGTACTTGTCATACCATTCCTGGTTCAGTGGGAATGACAGTGGGAATTAACAGAAGGTAGCAAAAGTGGAGGATATATACACGGAGGTGCAGCTGGTTTGCACCACCACTTTCTTCCCGCTAGCAGAAGCAGATATGCGAAAGGAAAGAAGACTTCCGAATTAGCGAGTTCAGAAACACACCTGGGTGGTGGATATGAAAAAATAACGCCGCCATATGGCTGGGTACTTGCACGTCAAGCTGGGGACGGGGCGAATATCGTGTATATCGCATACTGAATATCGAGCTGGGGAAGAAGCAAGTATCTGGTATATTGCAGGCTGAATATCGAGCTGGGGAAGAAGCGAATATTGGCTATATCGGAGTTGGCGAGTTCAGGGTCGGAGTTAGCGAGTTCAGGTTAAACACGCGTGTGGTGGATATGAAAAAATAACGCCGCCACATGGCTGGGTGCTTGCACGTCAAGCTGGGGACGGGGCGAATATTGGGTATATCGCATGCTGAATATCGAGCTGGGGAAGAAGCGAATATTTGGTATATTGCAGGCTGAATATCGAGCTGGGGAAGAAGCGAATATTGGGTATATTGCAGGCTGAATATCGAGCTGGGGAAGAAGCAAATATTGGCTATATCGGAGTTGGCGAGTTCAGGGTAAACATGGTGGATATGAAAAAATAACGCTGACATAGTCGAGCTGGGGACGGGGCGAATATTGGGTATATCGCATGCTGAATATCGAGCTGGGGAAGAGGCGAATATTGGGTATATCGCATGCTGAATATCGAGCTGGGGAAGAGGCGAATATTAGGTATATTGCAGGCTGAATATCGAGCTGGGGAAGAGGCGAATATTGGGTATATTGCAGGCTGAATATCGAGCTGGGGAAGAAGCGAATATTGGGTATATCGCAGGCTGAATATCGAGCTAGGGAAGAAGCGAATATTGGGTATATCGGAGTTGCTGAATATCAAGCTGGGGAAGAGGCGAATATTGGGTATATCGCAGGCTGAATATCGAGCTGGGGAAGAAGCGAATATTGGGTATATCGCATGCTGAATATCGAGCTGGGGAAGAAGCGAATATTGGGTATATCGCATGCTGAATATCGAGCTGGGGACGAGGTGAATATTAGGTATATTGCAGGCTGAATATCGAGCTGGGGAAGAGGCGAATATTGGGTATATCGCATGCTGAATATCGAGCTGGGGAAGAGGCGAATATTGGGTATATCGCATGCTGAATATCGAGCTGGGGACGGGGCGAATATTGGGTATATCGCATGCTGAATATCGAGCTGGGGAAGAGGCGAATATTGGGTATATTGCAGGCTGAATATCGAGCTGGGGAAGAAGCGAATATTGGGTATATCGCAGTGCTGAATATCGAGCTGGGGGGACATTGATGCATGCGACAGGCCGGCCACTTGGCCATATCGCATGCTGAATATCGAGCTGGGGAAGAAGCGAATATTGGGTATATTGCAGGCTGAATATCGAGCTGGGGAAGAAACGAATATTGGCTATATTGGAGTTGGCGAGTTCAGGGTAAACACGTGTGTGGTGGATATGAAAAAATAACGCCGCCACATGGCTGGGTGCTTGCACGTCAAGCTGGGGACGGGGCGAATATTGGGTATATCGTATGCTGAATATCGAGCTGGGGAAGAGGCGAATATTTGGTATATTGCAGGCTGAATATCGAGCTCGGGAAGAGGCGAATATTGGGTATATCGCATGCTGGATATCGAGCTGGGGACGGGGTTTAATATTGTATATATTGCAGGCTGAATATCGAGCTGGGGAAGAAGCGAGTATTTGGTATATTGCAGGCT
>ML121623.1:46894-132011 GCA_003788615.2 Terfezia boudieri ATCC MYA-4762
CACACACCACCTATACTTTTTTATTGCGGCGGTATACCGACCCACGAACGTGCAGTTCGACCCCTGCCCCGCTTATAACACATATAGCGTACGACTTATAGCTCGACCCCTTCTTCGCTTATAACCATATAACGTCCGACTTATAGCTCGACCCCTTCTTCGCTTATAACCCATATAGCGTACGACTTATAGCTCGACCCCTTCTTCGCTTATAAACCATATAACGTCCGACTTATAGCTCGACCCCTTCTTCGCTTATAAACCATATAACGTCCGACTTATAGCTCGACCCCTTCTTCGCTTATAACCGATATAACCTCAACCGCTCAAGTCCCATTTGTACCACCTATACTTTTTTATTGCGGCGGTATCAGTTCGACCCCTGCCCCGCTTATAACACATATAGCGTACGACTTATAGCTCGACCCCTTCTCCGCTTATAACACATATAACGTCCGACTTATAGCTCGACCCCTTCTCCGCTTATAACCCATATAGCGTACGACTTATAGCTCGACCCCTTCTTCGCTTATAACCCATATAGCGTCCGACTTATAGCTCGACCCCTTCTTCGCTTATAGCCCATATAGCGTCCGACTTATAGCTCGACCCCTTCTCCGCTTATAACCCATATAGCGTACGGCTTATAGCTCGACCCCTTCTTCGCTTATAAACCATATAACGTCCGACTTATAGCTCGACCCCTTATTCGCTTATAACCCATATAGCGTTCAACTTATGTGTTTTTCTGAACTCGCCAATTCGGAAGTCTTCTTTCCCTTCGCATATATGCTTCTGCTAGCGGGAAGAAAGGGGTGGTGCAAACCAGCTGCACCTCCGTGTATATATCCTCTACTTTTGCTGCCTTCTGTTAATTCCCACTGTCATTCCCACTGAACCACGAATGGTATGACAAGTACCTCCCCTTCTTATCCTTCCTGAACAGAAACCCTCAGGGTAAGGGGGCAAAGCAACGGTGGTAAAATTGAACAATTCACCAGTCACCACCTACCGAACAGGCCATAAGCAAGCTCGCGGTTTTTTTTAATTTTTGAAAATAATTCCCGTCGCGTTATATTTTGGGTTTTTAATTTTATTTCATTAACTTTTCCCTGGCGCATTCTGTAGTTTTTTCTGGGTTTTTTTTTTAAATTTTTTGCGTTAAAATTTTGGTTTGTTTGCTAGTGTGGTGATAATTCCACTCGTGTTTGTTTATTCGTTGGCGCGGTCATTTGTTTTGTATGCACTGTGGATGTTTGAATGCAACGTTACATTGTACATATGTTGACATTGATGCATGCAACGCTGAATTAGCGTAATCTTGGTGAATAGAGCGGGGCCTTAGTGCACTTTGCGTATGGGATGATCCAACTGCCAATAGTGTCTATTTGGCCAACAGATCGGCCACTTGGGCAAGATGTAATCTTGGCTCATGGGACAGAACATTAGGTCATTTGAAAAGTGATTCAGGTGCCACAAAGCCCCAACCACAAATATAGTCTGACGGGCTCCCTCCACCACGCTTTTCGCTTAAAGGCAAGCATAAAGTCTCGAGATATTTAGAACAGAATATTCAATTCAAAGATCCTCCATGACAATGACGGATAATATGGTTTATCTCAGAACTAGGAGCCCCATATTAATAATAGGGAGGGAAAGATATCCAAGGCCTGCCCCTTTGGGAGCCAGAGATGTGGAACGCTAGGAAGACGAAATATGAAAATGCAAAAGAAGAATAAGGTGAATGAATACCTGAGTGCGATGAGATGCGGTAATGGTTTCTTATCACGCACTGGGCCTCACACAAGGAAAATAAAGCCGACAGCCAGGAAACCCCTAATCTCTCCTATAGCCCAGCTTTACGAGGTTCACCAACACATTGACCTCGCCCAGCCCGCCAGCACTCTGGTCATGAGGATTGAATCCGCTCCTAGAAAATGACCAGCTGAGCTCTTTCCCTGTAGGAACCTCGATCACACTAGACCTTGGATTTCTATTAATATCGTATTCCTCCACAACATATCTTCCCGGCCCGGCATAGAGCCTGCCTGAATAAACTTCTGGGGTGTCTAGTACCTCCAGGCCTATCCGATTTTCAAGACCGTTCTGGATAAGGAAGCCTGCTAAATCCTCCCAGAAGGCATCGGGCACAACCATCAGTTGAGGCTGTATGTGTCCATACTCGTACTCGTACGCAACAAAGTGGTGTGTAGTGCCTAACGGGTGGATGCCGGGCCGCCCGGGCGGAAGGAGATGTTGGTGAGAAGGCTGTAAGTGGTATGCTGCAACGTCGGATTGCAGGTGCCTAGATGGTGATGGATAATAAGATGATACAGGGGCCCCTGATAATATAAACAGTCGCCCACGCACTAAATTCACATCCAGCATAATGCTGGGATTCTTGACCAAGTCGTGTCCTACCTCCCAGAGCCCAGTTTGCCAAATCATTTTCTTCACAGTAGGGCCCGGAGCCCCGGGCTTGCAATATGACGCTGCGGGTTCATACCCGCCTCCCGCCTCTGTTGTGTGGGGTGGGCCATTTTCAGGGTCAGTCCTACATCCTGCGTTTAGTGGCACTTTTGTCGCTGCTACAAAGCTCCCATCGGGAATTGTAGATGGTGCAAATCGATTGTAGATGAGATGTGCACCAAGCACCTGCTGGAGATTATAGAACGTAACTATCTCCCCGAAACGCCTGAGGGCCCATGAGGGAATGGGTGCTTGGGCGGCCAGAGGAGGTAAGGAGTTGTACTGCCTGGCAGTACAGAAAGTTGTTAGGCTTAGAGGGTAGTTGATCCCTGGAATCAGGTGCTTCCGCCTGGGGCGTGGCAGAAGATTCTCCTGGACTGGAAGAGTCTCCTGGACTGGTGGAATGAGCGCTGAAGGAACAAATGGGAATGACATGTTCGCCGTGAATATCTAGAGCTATCCTGTTCTAGTAGAAGACTGTGTGGGAGAGGGTAGCTATGGGAAGAGTGCAAATCTGAGGAAACCCTCCTCGAGCCATGGAGGGCTTTATAATGTTAGAAGGCTCTTGTGGCCTGGTTTTCCAAAGGTTTTGGAGGAAATGTGGAGTTTCTACAGAAGCGAGACTGGCTCGTACGTATCATACCATCGCCCTAGTCTGGCTAGCCATCGCCCTCCAATATCATAGCACTAACGCCGGTTCTCCACCTTTGGTTCTAGCTGCGTTCCACGCACTACCCCTCAGCTTGCTTTCTGGAACGTCAATCAAACTGCAGTGCACAATGAATGTGCGACAGCCCACTCCCCTGGAATGGCATATCGCTTGAATCAGAACTCGAAGTCACGATCCTCGCCAGCAAAGGGCCAGACACTTCGTTATATATACTTTGAGGGTCACTACTTAAAGGCTAGCATTGGGTTATTCCGCCCTTCACTCGAGGTACTCCCACTGTTTGTCTTAATCTAAGTGGTAATTATATGCAAGGTGTCAGCAAGCTTCTTATTCCTCTTCGAAATCGCATCAGATGCACATCCATCGCAGCACCACACCGATGCGGCTACACTTACAATCAAACGCCTGAGTTATATAACAAATCAACAGCACTGTTCCCATAACAAGCGCCTACATACATCTGCCACGCACTAAGGCATGCATACGGCTTCATATCTGTGGAGTCGCTTTTGTGATTGCGTCGAGCTAGAGAGAGACGGGGCGATAAGGGGACCCGATGATGGATGGAAATCCTTCACCTGACCTTGAAAGTGGAGAAGCTACGCAAACTATGGTTACTTTATATTTTGCACCACAGAGTCCACCGCATTGGTTTCGAAATCATGGCCACATTCCTTCTTCCACCATCGTAAACGGCCAATGCCTAGGGATATTTGAACCTGCCCTCATCCGCACATAACTGCATGCTAAGCCTCCTTTTTCATGGTTAGCGGAATAGATTGGAGGATGCATTGGCTCCTAAGCCTCAAACGTTGCACGCAGTCCATCTTGTGCATAGGGCATTACGAAGCAGTCAGATTTGCAAAAGCGTCGTGCATGGGCAGCGTTGGAAATCACACGCCGTCTCATTGTACAGCTGCTCTAGTTGCGAGTAGTTATTACAGCCATGATACAGTAAGTTGATATCAGCGTTGTAGCCGGCAAGAAGGACTGGGCATCTACGCAAGGGGGTTGGGGGCATCGGGAGTCTACCCAAGGATACATTGCATTGGTGATGACTTACCCTGATCCACACGCGTTTGTGTTATTATAAGTACCATATGTAGTACTGGAAGTTCATATCGAATCCTTTGAGCATCTACGGTATATGCTGCCTCACGGAAGGAATAGGGCTGCGGGTATGTATATACAAGCTGACATATAGTCGTATCTAGTAGGCCTCTTACCAATCTATGTCGCTGAATTTAAACCTTCTTCCATCAGGTCGATTTACCCAGCCTGACCCCCACATCTTACGCTCTGAGGTAGCTTCGTACTGCCCCGAGGGTCTTTTATATTCGGGTGCTTGGGCTATCTACATATAGTCCACCCCCTAGCCGCGTGAGACAAAGGAAAAGAGATTGCATCCAGTTGGGACCGGATGGCCGCCAGCCCTGAACCCATCCGCGAGATCAAGAGCAAGAAAAAATATATATGTATATTAACGAGTCCTTTTCAGGGTAGGCATAGGAACACGCAATATTCTATGAGCAATACGCAGCTTCTCTATCCTACCTTACTGTTGTGGTCGTTTTCTCTAACTAAACAGACTTCTCTTACTGCTACTCGACTCTGATGTTGCTGCTTTATAAATGTTAATGTAGTTACAGTACTAACATTCGAAATCTACTTATAAAGATTCCGACCTGGCAAAGTCTAAAGGCGATATCGGATTTAGAGAAAACAACGCTTAGAAGGGAGACTTTTAAAATATTCACGTGGGACCACAAGCCGGGCAAGCCCGCAAGACTTTACTCGTTGCACATCACCGGTCAAACCTACAGATATATGATAGGAGCTTCTTTCCTATGGGTTGGCACTTCACAAAAACAGTCATTCCTCGGTAACTGTCATTACAAGTAATGTCGTTATCAGCATACGGTTGAAATATGCTCATAACGAATATCCCCTTATGTTGGGTATGCTTATAACGAGAGTTTACTATACATGGGAAACGAGATCAACCCCGGCACTACAATTACTGGGATGCTATCTTTTCAACAGACAGAAACTAACAATTATCCAGAAACAACCATTTCAAAAGAGGTGTTGATTCGTCGTCAACCTTTAGTCTACCTCCATTTCCACCCAATGCATCTCGGCTCCGCAAAGCCCGGCTTCCCGAACTAGAACCCATGTCCAACGGGGAATGGAAAATCTGCAGCCTATAACACCAGTCAGTATTATTGGAAAAGACACAAGTTCGACCATCAGCCCCAGTAACTTTGTTCTTCTAGCAGTCCTGACTTCAGCCTAGCTATGCAGGTCCTAGGGCAGGTCCATAACACACAAGCGTCGGAAAGCAACTGAAGCTTCTGGGTGGGGCGACTTCATGGGAATCAGGGATGCTCCAACCCGTGAAGATAGGTTTCAATACATGAGGTCAATACTTAACTATCAGTTAAAGAACAGATTGATCATGATGAGAGCTCTGAGATCTGTTCAGATATGGACGAGCTGAAAACAAAATATGAATGATGCCATCATGCATTTTATGCGAGGAGCATTCAAGTTACTCTCTCGCATATGCATCCCTATCAAGACTGAGGGATTTATGAATGTGTTATCGTTGACAGCAACGCCAGCTAGGGTGCAGAAGTGAGACCGGCATCGGGCAACCGTTGCTATAAAGTTGTTGATTCACGTTACGACTGCATTCGCAGGGTTGAATACGAGACAAGGGTTGAATAACTATCTGGCACGACTGATTGGTGCCTTTTTCAGCCCAGGAATTTGCATGCACTCCCAAAGCGAATATGACTTGGATTGTACTGGAGCCTTGTTTTGTTGCGAGGTTTTAATTCAGGGTAAGTAACTACCGGTAAGGTAACATTTCTAGGCTGTAAACGTTCGCCTGCTCTTTTACACCCAAACCGTCACTTTCAGTGGAGTCTCACAAAAATAAGCAAAGCTAAATTATGCTGCAAATTAATTAAAGGCTACATACAAGCCCAGCTGGGATGTATTACCCCTAAATCATCGACTGGAAGTGATTGAAGGATTGGGAGATATGCTGCCAGACAAGTTTGTATGGGAAGGGTGCTTGATAGCCGTTTAAAGGACAAGGGCCCCTCTATTTGAGCGATCATGCATCCAAATCAACAAAACTACCCAGAAAGTTTGTAGACCGAGCGTAAGCCTGGGCCTGGTGATATCATCATAAGTTGCCTTTGCATACTGATTAACACAGCTATATGGTCTCGAATTATTGACTTGAGTAATTATGTACTGGCCGTCCTGCCCCAAACTCTCCTTCTTTCCAATCATTGGCTCACCATTTTTTCTTTTTCTCTTCCCTCCTTCACCTGCTCTTTTTTTTTTTTTTCCCTCTTCCTTCCCCTCCTCCTCCTCCCTCCTCTCCTTCATTTCCTCCTTTTCTGCATTTCCTTCTTTTCCATCCCCCCCTTCTCCGCTCCCCTCCCCCACCAATACTGCAGCGTCTGCCGACGACAACAAGGAGCACGGTCAAAGGAACAATATATGCTGTTCATGGTAGATACCAAGATAATACGGTTCAGTATATTTCTCGCGAACTCGGGCTGGGTGAGCTGGGTTGAGTTGGGCAGGGGAGATGGCACTCGTGACGGTGGTAGTAGTTCGCTCTACTGCGGTGACGGTATCCTTAGATATACATAGAGAGGCTGCCTAGATAATAGATCCCATAGAGTTCAAGTAAGAGTTTAGGTCACATTCTTTCCAACAACGGTTGACGTAACCGTATACCTGTAGCCATTACCCTCAGCTGAACACCCGATACGTCTAGACTGGAATGGGTGGTCTCTCTAATTAAGCTATAAGTAAGAAGATAACAAATACTCGTAACTACCCACCCCGACCCCCAACATAGCCGGCCTTTTATGCTGATGCAAAAAGCAGACGAAACAATGATACTCAACAGTAGATTCCCTCAGATTTTCTCCCTTAGGCTGTCACTATAATAGTGTCGTGAATGACATATTGCAGTAATTCCACAATAATCGGCAGTCACCCCTGGGCTATGACCAGACGTGCAAGAGTTGTACTTAATCTAACTATGGTTGTCACTTCAAAGTCGATATCGGGGTTCAGGCATGTGCAACGTTCTGTACCTCATACTTACTTTCAAGGTTCCTTCCCGACTACCAGCAGTCCTTGTAGTAGAGTACACCATATTCCAGGTTTGCAATCCAATACTATTGTCAATAATATATTGGGCATGGCTCATTGCGGTTACAAGAATGCTCATACATACTGTCTTCGCAATGAAGGTGGAGAGATGAATTCAGTGATTGCAAATATTGGAATTCCCTGAAAGCTGTATGGGGCAAGTTAAGCCAAAGGCGCATTTCAAGGTTCCATTAAGCCTTGCTATCGTGCGTACGAGTCTTCCTATTGACAGCAATATTTTGCATGCGCATGTATTCCCGTAGTCCTGTATCCGAGAACTGCATCGCCATTCCTAGACTGGTGATCATGCCAGAGAACCGGGCGCAGTACTCCATAACCAGTCGAAAAAATGTGAGGCTGTTAGCCTGCAATAGTAAGTACCCACACAGCATGGCTCTCTGGCTTCTAAACATTGAATTCACGAACCTCATCACGTGCCCGATATGTGCCTTCCTGAAGTCCTTCAAAGCTGGATTATTCGACACGCTTTTGACCAACCGGCCATAGTGCCAATTACTGTCTGCATTCCCCGTCTGCTTACCCACCCTACATATCTACAGCTGATTCTCTGCATACTCAGCCGAATGAAGTTCGATGGGGCTGTCGGTCCGAAATTTCTGCCGTGAAGCTGGGGTTCAAAACAGGGCACTAGGATTGGTTAGGATGACAGCGGGCCCGGAGAAACCAGCCGTAAGGATTCTGATGCCTTTGGCACTGAATACGAATGCAGGCTGTTGTTGATCGGCCGGCCTTGCATGCCCTACCTAACTCATCAGCTTGGTGAACATGTCCTCCGAATCGAAATGCTCAGCACAAGCGAGTCGAGAAATCTGTCGGGGAAATCAGCGGCCTGCATATCCTGGGGTACCTAGGTCCTACTCTAGAAGTATGACATGCTGGTCGGGGTTGATCTTGGTTCGGTTTCAAATCGACAGGAGCTGTATCGACCAGGTGGGGGAATCCAGAGCGGGGAATGCCGTCACGGTTGGAACGGCTGCGGGGGCGGGCGGTGCAATGGTCACCTCCTCCGGCATGAATACATACAAGACCGGTTTGAGCATGGCTGAGTTTACAGGCCCTTTTACTGCGTGGGTCAACAGAGGAAACATAAGTGGTGATCAAAGTCCAGCCTATGAGCTGCTGGAGATTGGTCATATCTTGGGGTACCGTAGCCAAGATTCAGAGTGAAAAGGTGCTGCTAGCCCCCCACTCCAAGGGGGCACCTGAGTGCATCTGGGTCCACGAGCTACTAAACTGCTTGAGGATGAAGGAAAGTCCTTACATAACCACAGGAGGGTGTTGTGCCAACCAGACTATTACATAACCGCCAGCCAATACATCAGGCAGGGGAGATGTAATAAAAGTCGAATCAACATAACACCAGGGAAGCGCCACAGTCCACCAGGAAACATCGCTGTGGCGCTTACTGGGGGTTGGGGGTGAGGGGGGAAACGGTTCTCTGCGGCTGTGCCCTGGGAATGACCACTTCATATGGCCATCGGATCCGACTGATGAAGGTGTGCGAGGTGTGCGAATTGCAAGGGGTATCAGACTCGAAGGTACCTACCGTGTAGGTACTCCGTACCATACGGTATGGTACATCTCTTCGATGGCCCTTGCTGAGTGTGCACCGGGTGAAAACACTCATGCTCTGCGCGCTGCAACCAGTCATCCAGTCCACGTCTAGAGGGCAAGCAGGATGCATGGCCCCCTCCCATGCCGTCCCTTTGGCCACCAACTGCCTCTGGCCACCTTTGGTTGCCTCCGCCCCCCGCCAGCTAATTGCCATGCAGTACATGCATAAATTACTGTATCTCGATTCCATGGCTCCAGCCCAGCGCAGCGGCGAGACGAGTGCCCCATTGCGTTGTGCCTGCCGGCTCGCGCGCATATGCAACTGAACGGTCTTGCCAGATCGATGTTGCACTAGCACGCACGCAGGCACAGGCATTCATTATTACTCCCTCTGTTCGCAGGGAAGGGAAAATTCTGTTCCAGAACGAAAATTTGGGTTGTCTCTGGCGTCGGGCTTGCTGGGGGTGCACACGGTACGGTACACCTCACATTTCCAGCCTAGAGTCATAGCTGCAACTTGCAGTCCGTGTGGGTGAGCTGTTTAAAAGCGTAGGGTGTGCCCCCAAACTCGGCTCTGAATCAGTACGAAGGCTTTGCTTGAGGGTTCAACGATACACGTTATTTCACTGTGACCAAGCTCACTCCGCTCGTTTTCTTGCGAAAAACTGTATCCGCCTGCAGTTCGAAAAAGGAAAAAAAAAGCAACCCAGCTTTCAGCCATAGCAATCAAAAAAGCCTTCGGTCGGCCACCTCGCCCATACCAACGAAACGCAGATCTCCCGATTGACGTTCACTTGACAAGATAAAGGCATAGCCGTTTCCTGCAGCTCATTGATCGTCGCAATAAAAGCGATATTTATTAGACTAATCCGCCATGTGTGACTTTTCACCATTCGCATCCTTCCAATCAACCCAGCCGGCTTGGGTCACCGACTACAATCTTTCAGCCTACGCCCAGCGGCGAAGAACGTCAACAATATCCCCGAAGACAAGCATTTATGGGCCTGCAGCAGGGCGCCGGGGTGCTATTGTAGCATGTGTGGAGGACCATGAGACACAACTGGAGCAGATCCGACGTGGGTCAATATCAACGGTGTTTAACACAATGAGTTTTCAGGAAAAAGCCCAACAGCTACCAATGCCAATTTCGAAGCCATCAGCAACATACATGGAGTCTATGCTCTCTCCTCCTTCGTCCCCAAGATCTGCGTCACCGCTCCTGCACGAACACATTGAGGTGCCTGAGCACGTAGAGGAGAGGGTTTACAATGATAGGAGATTTCAGAGGCAGATTATGTCGCGGTTACAGGCTCTCAATCACTTCCAGGGGGAGGAGGAGGTGAAGGAGGAAATCAGGACCCCAGAGACCAAGCTCACCCCACCACCTTCGCCACGACAACCATTCTTACAACTTGATATTCCTACCAAGCAGTCGGACAGGTGTGGAAACGGAAGCGGAAGCAAGAAACGTGCACGCAGTTTGAGGCCTGCTAACAACTTTTCTGGCATTCCAACAACATTGCCATCTCCATCTATTGTTTCTTCCCAATTGTCAAAGGGAGGAAGGAGAGTCTCAGCACCTGGAACCATCACGTCAGCAACCGCAACATCTCATAAATCAGCTAGAGGGGCAGTTAAAAAGGTATCCTCATCCGCCTCCAGCAGCAGGAGAGGAAGTTCTAAGGGACTAGAGGTACTTCGTGAGGGTACCTTGTTCAAGAGTGGATGGAGCTGGGCAAGTGCATACGAGAACGGCAGCACTGCAACCATGGAGGAAGGGCCTAAGTGTTTGTAAGCACATAGCTCATCCAATTTAAGTCGCTGTTTCCTTCATTACATTTTACGGAAGGAACAATTACAAACCTATCGGATACCTGCTTTGTGGCCAACAGGCATACTTATTTCCTTGCTTGCAAACGGTACATTCAAGACGGTCCACACCATGACATTTTTCTTGTTGCCTTTTATCCTCGACTTATTTCTTACGGTTTGGCACATTAGGGGCGGGATATCACAGGGGTTTCTCTTTTCTTTATTCTCAACACAGCACAGTGGATTGGCGCAGAAGGATCTGTTACATTATTCATCATTATACATATAACGCCTACCTACCTCTTTTATTGACTATTATTCGTTTGCTCAAAGGTCGCCCGGCGAGCTATTAACATTATTCCACCTTTGTCGTTCTCGCTTGGGACGGGTATCGGGGCGGGGAGATTTTTACCAACAAAAGTTGGACTATTCTGACGGGATTAGGGGGTTACCTTTTTTTTTTTTTTTTTTTTTTTTTCTTTATTTGTTTGGAACACGCACGCACGCATTTGTATCAGGGAGTTTTTGCTTGTGGGATTATTTTCTCAGGCGCTTTTTATTTATTTTTGGGCTTGGATCTTGCAGGCACTTTAAACCATAATTGAGATCAATTGCCACAGAAACCTTATCGGACTGTACAACTCTGTTTGAAAAGCTTATTTTTGATAGCGAGGCTAATTGCGAGGATTCTTCCACAGCTTACTTAGTACTCGGTACATCATCTCGATGTCTACTTGCCTAACTTGCTGGCGGTGACACAGAGTCATTCAGATATTTAGTCTGGCTTGCTAGATATTATACTGTATCCCATGGACGTCCCGATCTCCGATCCCCATGCTTGGCGGTAAACGGAGAAATCAACGGTCGACCACTAAGGAGTCGTACGGCGGATCGAGACTACTTAGGACCAACGCCTCGATAAATCTCACAAATTTAGGCTTCACTAGTGGAGCCACTGAGAAGGCCAAATTGAGCATCACGAGCAGCAACACACTCACACTCATATACACACTCACACTAGTCTGGTTGGTTAATTGAAAGATAGGTTGCAGTACTCAACTGACGAGTAATCAAATAAATTGGTTTCCACCTGCCTACCTAACGCTTGTAACAATTATAGTAAAATTAGGTGTCAATTGTAGAGAGGCAGTGTATAGTTTTAACCTACCTATGAAGTCTGGGGAAAGGTATACATGTGATAATATCCATCGATGCTATTGCAGGCCGTTGCGCGGGTGTGGGATGGAGATACAGTACAGCCACTTATGATGTGCCATGTACGCCAGGAGGTGGCCGTTTTGAGCTCGTTGTTGTGTGCGGACAACTGTTCATGTAGAGATACCTGTACTAAAGTAACGTACCTACTGTACGTACGTGCGTTGCGAACAGAGGGAGGGGATTGTGGCTCTACTTAGATAGGTGCAGTTGTCATCGATCGATTTGTACGGAAGGCTAGTTCACAAGGAGCACCTACCGGTAATTTATTTTATTTTTATTTTCTTTTCTTTTTTCCTTAAATCGATACTGGAGTAGTGGGTTATTTTGGAGGGGCCCAGTCAGATCGGTATATTATACCTGTTTGGAGAGAATCTTCACGGCTGCGATTGAAATCTGCAGCTACAGCAAATAGAATAATAGAATCTGGGTTGTGTACCGAATGGCGAGTTACCAGTAGATCTGATGGGGATACTCTAACTATCTTGGTAGGTACGATGTAGTAACCTTCGAAGTACGAATTCAATGCGTTAAAAGTTGGCATATGTTTCAATGCTCCATGTTGGGTACTGCTCTACCCAAATTGTAAGGGCTATAAGTACATAGTAGTAACCTTTCCTTCTTCACAGTACCGCGTGCTCCCACAACAGAAGCACTGCTCCATTTCTGCTGGACCCTAGATATGACCTTCTTCCAATCAACAACCACTGGCATAGATTTGGCATCATTTTGAAACAATGTCCCATTTGTAGCACAGCATTTCCGATGCTTGAAACGAATCCTTAGATCCTCTGCCCAAACGTATGGTGAACAAGCTGAAGATCCTCATACATGGCTGACATGCATCATAAAGCAAGTTACAGTACATACAGTACCAATAGTCTTACACATGTACAGGAAGCATATGTGGGGTTCAATTGACAACGGATCTCAAAATCAATGCACATATAGCGTGGCAATATATGTGCCGGGCATATAACAATTGTTCTGGAAGGGAAGGTGTCATCTTTCCTTTACCATTACTGCCTGGGTTGTGAGTGTTCACGATATACACGGTTATTGGGGGTGGGGGAAAAGAACAACCCTTTGTTCGCCACCCTTGCACCCGTGTACTCCGGAACGTTAACCGGAAGTAGGAGTAGGGCTACCGGTGTAACACCGGGTCACGATTATCGATTTTATCGGTACAAGTTAGGGCTTACTTACTGGGGCTGTGCTTTTCGGTGTATTTTCCGAAGACACCGCCACCGGTAACCAAACGCCACTTTGTTTACCGCAATGGAATGTATTTGTTTACCGCAATGGTATGTATTTCTTTTCCACCAATTGCAAGGCTACATACCCAAACGGCTGGAGCAAGAACGAAAGCATGCCTTAATACAGCTCCCCCCGTGACCAATTTGTCCTACCTAATACTTCTGCCGGGATCCGGATCGAGAGGGTGTGATCTGCTAGGTCACAAACTGAGGGTAACATCAGCTCCTGCCTTCGAAAACTAGGACTTCCAATTAGCCTATGCAAATCATTGTTAAATCCTAAGTCAGTCGGCATCAGAAAGGTTACAAAGAAATTTTGAACTTTGGGTTTATGAAAGTCATACGCAGGGGGGGTTTGGGGAGGGGGAGGTACGAAAAATATATCCGCTTTGCCCTACCGCTATATTACTTATTCGTTTTTAGTTAGCGTCATACATTCAAGCGTTACTTTAGAACAATCGCATTTCGTTTGTAGGTAGGTTGTTTCCCACAGAATTTTAAGCTGTGGAAGGGCTTGTGCTAGAGTCTGGTTGGCACGCTTAAAGTGCGGCCCCGTTGATGATGACGACATCAAATATTCTCGATAATGAATATGCAGTTTTTTTTATCGCTATTCAGACATACCTTACCGAAAATACTGGACATAAATATCGGTGACCTGCTTGAAACAGTATCATAGCTGAAAAGTTACACCAAAGATGGGCCACATTACAAGTTGAATAAATATAATATCACTGTCACTAGCACAAATTCTATATATTTTTATGGGGGGTAAAAAATAAACAGAGCAAGTCCTATAAAGAGCAACTTTATATCAACCCTTTCATCATCCCTAGCCCTCCTATGGTCCTTCCGGGCCTTCTTTTGGTAGTGCAGCTCTATGCGTTATTCTGTCCTCAGTTAATTATAGAAAGAAATCTTTAGACATATAAGTAATCACTCCAAATGTTTATATTAGTAATAGCATGCACAGTGCTTATTTCTTTGGACCTTTTCCCCCACCGTCTACCATCAGAAGAAATTTTGTGGCCATGTGTGGCGATTGCACATAGCTGTGCCCGCCCGGGCCTGCACTCCAGGGTATGACAAGAGTGAGGGACCACCCGTATCAATCAATGATTTGTCTCAGGGCACTTATGTAAGTAACATCAGAATCCTAAGCCATTTTTGGGCAGGGCATGCTGTCGATGAATGGGGTTGTGGGAATTGCATCAGTGCACGTTCGTTGGTTGGACAGGATGTCAGTTTGCTAACTGCAGAGTTCAAATGAAGAATTGCAATATAAAGACTGCATATTGCGGTCTCCTGAAAGAGTGAATAGGGAATGGCAGCAACGTCGAAGCAGAAGTGCAGCGGCTATCGATCAAGTCGATAGCCGTCTTTAAAACAGCTTACCTACAGGGCCAGACGCAACTTGCCGGCTCTGTTAAGTAAGGGATAAAAGGGACCAATAACTTTTTTCTTGGTTAAACATCCTCGTCTGCAGCTTTTGTCACGGGTAGACAATCTTGAGACACACGTTTCAGGAGGATTGATCGCAGCTTCAAACAGTCAAGCTCCCCCTGAGGGCTGACCCAGATCCATACTACAACAAATGTACCACAACAGGACTCCAGAGCATACCATAGCAGAGAAGATCTGGGTGCTCACGATAGGGGCTATACACAGGAAACAATGCTCTGCCCTAGCATGGCGCTTTTGCCGGGTTCTGACCCTGAGTTGCTCCGCCGCTGTATTTTCCCACAGTGGAAATTTTTTACAGATGCCTGCTGTGCTTCTCTTCTGCCAACCCACGCCTGACCTCCCTCGGTTTTTCTCAGAGTTTTCTTCATCACTTCACTTTCGTCGTACAGTTAGTCACCAAGGAGTGATCTATGTTCCATTCACATAGCCCTATAATAATATCATAAAGCTCTCTAATTTAACGAAATCGACACCGTAAAGTTGCGAAAGCGAGCCTTTCCAAACCTGGCTCGCCGTATACATACTGCAATTTAGCTGCAATTCTTTGCATAAGAAGTTACCTACTTGTAATCGCTTCTAGCTACCTACTCCGCGCAGCTACCCTTACGCACACATTCTCTCTGCGGGCCAGGAGATTTCTTAAATACGCCTCGACCTTACTTCTTTGCATCACCAGTCAGCTCTATCTATACCTACATACGTATTTGCCGTTTTTATTTCGAGAGAGCACAGCACGCCAATTTGCAGCCAATTCTCCCGACCCCGAGCTCCTTCATGAGCATTACCTAAGTCGCCGATGAAACAATAGACTGTAGACGGCCATCGCAATCCATCTCGCAACCCAACTTATTCAACTATATAGTCGGACTCCAAACATTCATCAGACCTCATTTTGTCGAACCTACAAACCCAAATCGAGCCACCCTTTCGCGTGCCAAAGCTTGGAGAGTCACAAGCTGATACCAGGCGACATTTCTTCACATTGTGCCGTTGGTGGCCCCAAAATACCCGGATTTGAGGTGCTAATTCGTGGTCATTGGCTGCCTCCCTAAATTTCTTAACGGGTAGTTGCGTTTGGGGATTTGGAACAAGGACAGTAGACGGCAGTCGCTTTATCTTTCGCTGCTCTCGGCCATCCAACCAACATCATCAACGCTTCACTGCTACGCACACATATTAGTGTCTCGTACTGCTGCTTATCACTTCGATTCGTCTCTTTCCATCGTTACTCCATTCGAGCATATAGAGCAGCATGGCATTTTTATTACCGTACGTCCAAACACCATAGAGCTCAAGCGGAGCACAAGTGTTCTAACATGCATGTAGACATTACTACCGCCGGCGTTTCAATCCGGAAATCAACCTCGAAGACATTCAAAAGGCCAAACTCTATATCGAGCCTGTTCTCACTCGGCTACGGGATGTGGACAACTCTCTCCGTGCAATCATCAGCCGTGTTAGCCGAACTCACAATATCCCTATTCCCGGCGCTGGGATGGGCCTTTCAACAATAACATCACCCACTTCCCCGACAGGAGACATCACCCGGGACTCTGCCCGGTTATTGCTCCTTTATCTTCGCGCAGTCCTCAGCAAAGGCTATTACCGGGAGGTAGATCGGACATGGGCCAAGGTGGAGAAATTCGAAAAGAGCTACTGGGACGAGGACGAAGGAGAGCAGAATAATCAGGGATTCTGGAAGAGACTGGAGCTGGGGGATGAGGAGCTTGAGGAGGGCATCGGGTTTGTGAAGAAATGGAAGGATGGCAAGGCGAGAGAGCGAGAATGGTGGCCGAAGATTAAGGAGATGGAGGATGCTATTAGGGAGGGGTTACGATGGGAACAAGATGTTGGCCTACGAAGGTCTAGTATTGGCTCAAACCCAAGCGTGAATGGAAGTGTAAATGGAAGTGTGAATGGAAGCATGAACGGGAGTGTTGAGCCACCGCTGCGGGGGTTTAGAATGAGTTTAATTGGGGCTAAACCTGCTGCGAGAGGAAGCATTGGCGGGACAAGCTCAACAGGGAGTATGGTCGATAGTGTGATGGAGGAGAGCGAAGGAGAGCGAGAAGGGCCGAGAGGACTGGGACGGTGGCGACGAAATGTGGAAATCCGAAGAAGTGCCGAGACTACAGAAGCCCAGTGAAACTTTCCCGGACTGTGCCCTTTTTTTTTTTTTCTTATACGATCTTCCTTTTTCTTCCCTTTATAAGGTCTAGGGCTCCTCTGGTATGGGTGTTATTTGTCTTGATGCTATTCTTTTGCACATATATATATATATATTCCGTGTGCCCGCTTCCCCTTTGGAGAAAGGACTGGATATCGGTGCATACGACGATGATTGTCAATCGTACACAGCATTTCGCTTTTTGTTTGGTTTCGTGCACTAAGGGCTGGTATTCCTTGTTCTCTTTGTTGGGCTTCCCGAGGGGTGGGCGACAGAGGCCTTCAACAACCTTTACTGTCTATTTCACAAAGCCGTTTTCCTAGATTTTATTTTTTTATTCCCTTATAGTTTCTGCTAATGTCAAATATTCGCGGAGCACCTGGCTATAAGTCTAGATAAGCGAGAGAAAAGAGAGGCTGAGGACGTGGGCTACTCAGCTGGGGCGGGGGGTGCTGGTTGTATGTATAACGTTGACGTACCTGTATATGTTTTAGAGTCGCTGGAAAAAAACTTAGTATTAATGGGCCACGCATGCCGGCGGGAACGTTGAAATTGCGGAACTCTCGGTTGATAGCTTGAGTCTGTTCCAGAAGGTGTTTTAAGGAAAAATAAAATGCGCTGTTCCTGAAGAAGCACAGTACCTACTGTGAATATCTCTTAATCCGAAATAATTATGCGACAGACACAAAGAGTCTTGGAACGAGATGATGATTACCTGCATACTTAGAGGTTTCCGATTTACGACATACATGTCTATAATATAAGTACTTGAAGACATGATATGCACAACAATTGAGCTTTGAGCACAATCTTGCCTTGCATTTACAGGCTATGCGGCCGCTGTGCAGGACAGCAGCATAAATACTCGGGCGTATGAGCTCGTCAGAAAGGGCCTCGGGGCAAAGAAATTTTATTAAGTCGGGCAGGTGAAGTGCTTTCTTACCCTCAAACGAAGCATTTGTAGAAGTTGCTCGTGCCAGCCACACACAAGAGCCTAGATAGGTATGTACCTACGTAGGTACACTAGCCACATGCAAGCCTCATCGCCCAACCAGACTTTTTTGCTCCCCCCAATCGCCCCCTTGTCAGCAAGTCGCCGGCTTCGAATTCGATCTCGATTCAACGTGAACGCATTCACGTTTGCTTGATCTCACGATCGACGTCTGCCCCAATACTATTACCCCTTCGAATTCGAAAAGCAGTCCCCCTCCGACAGCTTGCATCTCCCTCAGGGACGCCAGGGAC
The DNA here is from genome assembly GCA_003788615.2 of Terfezia boudieri ATCC MYA-4762. Lineage (NCBI taxonomy): Eukaryota > Fungi > Ascomycota > Pezizomycetes > Pezizales > Pezizaceae > Terfezia > Terfezia boudieri. The sequence goes on from ML121623.1 coordinate 64,953, forward strand.
CAGGCCAGGCACACGTATCGTTCCCATTCACGTCACCCTCAATCCTCCCAACCCAGCGAAACGAGGAGGACCGGACCGGGGAACATAGCTGCTAGCAACCAAAGTTGCCGCTTTCATCTACAGATATTTTCATAAACTGGACCACGATCACCCAAAGCGCGGTACGCGAGGTCTTTTGTCGCTCTTTAAACGACTTCATTTCTTTTCGTTTCCTTTCTTTTTCTCAATATTTACCTTTGGGCTCAAGAAATCTGCCTTCTGCCTTATTCCTTTTCGCAGATCACTGAAGAGTAGCTCCTCCTCCTCCTCCTCCTCCTCACACCAACGGTCATCAACATAAACATCGCCCCCCCCCCCCCCCCCCCCCCGCCTCCACACAAACCCCCCCCCCCCCCCCCCCCCCCCCAACATCATACCACTGCGGGACGCCACAACATAATATAGGGCATAGGTCAGGAACCGAGTAGGCGAATAAAGCATGGCGAAGCGACTCCAGGATACTCAGCTTACGAAAGATCATGACTACGATGCACCAGAGAATACCGGTGGGCCAGATAGCCAGCCTGACCCATCCGCGCTAGCGAGTGCTGAGGCGATGAAGAAAAGAACGTAAGTGGTTTTATTGCTGTTTTATCTCGAGCCGGCCTTGATCCCCTGTATCTACCGAGTTTGGCATTGATGCAGCATGCCGAGATGATGCGTGTGTGTGACTGTCGTTGATCTGTGGAAGGTATATTGCTTGAAGAGACTAGAGGTTGATGGTCATGGCTGTTGATAGTGGAGGGGAAGGAGATTGGGAGTTCATTTAGGAGAATTGCACCGACGCGAAGACTCGAACACTTCAGCTCTACATTTCTCTCTCCTACTCTTCTTCCTCTCTGCTTTCACAGCTGTTTACCTGGACCCTGCAATAGCTACCCAATCGACACCACTCCCGCCAGCCAGAGGCTTTATTTCGTTCACATCCAAAGGGCCCTCTCAGCTTTTGTCTCTGGCATCACCATCACACGGTTGCTGATGCATATTACACAACCTTTTTACCGCATCTGTTTCTGCCAAACCCCGCTCTTCCTAGCTTTCTTCCTCCGCTCTCCTCACTGTTTGCATCATTGCCGCCTTCATCTCCGTCCTGCCGGTTCAAGCAGATAGAATGCCAACCCAATCATCATGTTCCCCGCCAAACCAGGATTAGTTTCGCCGTTCGCTAACTCTCTCACTTCTTTTTTTTTGAATTCAGTATCAAACAACCAAAATCACGATTTCAAGTTGGGACAACTACCCCTCGCCCGTCAGCACCACAATCGTCATTCTCGTTTGGCAACGATGCCACATCGACCACACCCGCAACTCCAGCACCAACGGCAAATGGAAGTTCCCTTGCGGCTTCCTTCGGAGGTACTCCTGCGACACCAGCTCCTAACTCAGCCTTCGCGGGTTTCCCTACATTGAATGGTGGTACACCAGCTACCCCGTCTCAGCAACCGCTAATGAAATCCACAAATCCATTTGCTTTACTGAATTCCACTACACCAGCAGGTAAGCCACCTGCTGAGATGTTGGGCACCACTACACCCTTTGGATCCACTACACCTGCAGGTACGCCAGGTATGCCAGCTACCCCAGCAGGCCAGCCAATTTTCGGTGGGTCTACGATTAAATTCCCCGCACCTGAAGAGACGAAGGGCCAGGCAAGTGATTCACCACTGGCAAAGCCAACATTTGGTGGTGTTTCGGAGTTCAATTTCCCTACTCTGGCGGCTAAGAAAGGTGAAGCGGGCGAGGCTGCAAAGCTAAAACCAACATTTGGTGGTGTTTCGGAATTCAATTTCCCTACTCTGGCGGGTAAGAAAGATGAAGCGGGCGAAGCTGCAAAGCCAAAACCAACGTTTGGTGGGGTGTCTACTTTCAGTTTTCCAGAGCCAGTAGCAAAGAACGATGGTGAGACCACGAAGCAAAAACCAACGTTTGGTGGAGTGTCTACTTTCAATTTTCCTGAGCCAGTAGCGAAGAATAGTAGTGACGCTGGAAAGCCCCAATCAACTTTTGGTGGTGTCCCTACTTCAGGTATTTTTGCACAGAAGGACAAGGTTACGGAGGATAAATTAGCAAATCCATTCGCGGGAATGCTTGGGCCGAAAGGTGCTATAACCCAAGCGGCTGCCCCAACCAAACCATTTGCTGCATCTGCACCTGCACCTGCGAGTGGAGCGCTGTTCGGGAATCTGTCATCAACAGCGAGCGCCGGTCTATTTGGTAGTGAGGCAAAGATTGGGGAAACGAAGAAGGTTGGTGGTGGAATATTTGGAAGTAGCACGAGTGGGGCATCGGCACCAGCCACTGGCAACAAGCATGAGGAGTCGTCCAAGCCTGTTTCTAGGGACATTTTCGGAGTGAAGACCTCCATAAGCCTAAATGCATCTTCTACGACAGGCGAAATTAGTTATCCCGCTCTGCCATCAACGTCCACTGCATCCACAGCTCCGTCCGTTACAACCAATGGCAATACCACTTTAACACAGCTCAACCAAGTCCCACCACCATGCGAGGACTTGACAGAGGCGCAAAGGGAAGAATTTGATAGGCAATACAAGGTGAGGACATTGAACTTTTCATTTCTGAATGCTCTACAAGATAGCGATGTAAATACTGCGGACTTGAGACTTGTGTTCCGGGAGTATGAGAAGCTCTATGAACATATCATGCATGGAACGAAGAGGAAAGATGAGTCGCAGGAAAATGGCACCGCCCTTAGCCCCAAGAGGTCAAAGACCGATGAAACAAAACCTGCTGCTAGTTCTGCAGCGTCAGTATTTGGTGCCATTGTGGATAAGAATATTGGGCAGCCCGCAGCATCGACAGCAAAAGAGGGTCAACCAAAATCAGTATTCGGTGGGTTTAATTGTGAGTGTTGGGCTTCCGTTGGTCGAAGAGAATGAGACTAACAAGATGTGTCGCCAGCCCAACTGAAAAATACTCCTACCGCAGAGAAGCCTACAGTCACGCCCTCGACTTTTGGGAACTCCTTTGCTACATCCCCTGTGGCTACTAATGCAGACAGCACTAAACCACCAAAGGCAACAAGTATGTTGTTCGGTGCGGGTGGAGGTGCTGCAGTTAGTGCGCCGGCACATACTTCTGGTGGTTTGTTTTCAGATCTTAAGCCTATCCTGCGTGATCAAAAGGATAGGGGTGAGGAAGACTCCCCAGAGAAACTCAAATCTGGGGGACTTCTTTTTGGTGCAAAGCCAACGGATGGTCCGCCTGTATTCAGTTTCCAGACAGAGAGCACTGCTACCCCAGAGAAACCATCATCTGGTTTCACATTTGGCACGCCAAGGGCTGAGGGTGATCAGACTTGGAAGCCTGATACACCGATTAAGTTTGGTGGATCTTCAAGTGCAATTTTTGGCTCCCAGAGCTCCACGAATACCGCCCCATCACAAACTCTTAACTTCACTAGTCAAGAAACAGCAGCGACTACAGCACCTTCTGATGCCTCACAGCCACCTTTCTCTTTCACCAGCAATAACTCCTTGGCCCGACCTTTCGTCAGCCAGAATGCCTCCTTTGATGGGATCACCAGCAGCGGTACTTCGACTCCTGGAGCTACCAACGATACCGGCGCGCCCGCTTCCACAACAAGCGCAGAGGTTACCAAACTCACTGAACCCTCCGATGAAGTCCATGCGGATAAAACCGATATGTCTGGTCCAGGTCCAGGAGAGGAAAATGACGAGGTGCTATACTCTGTACGTGTGGCGGTTTACATTAAAGATGACCATGGCGCAATGAAGAAAGTCGCTGTTGGAGTGAGCAGGGTGTTGAAGGATAAGGATACTATGAAGACGAGGTTTCTGGTTAGGACGGAGCAGGGGAAGGTGGTGGTTAATGTGAGGTTGCAGGAGGGGGTCCAGTACACACCCGTCCCAGATAAGAAGGTTATCTTGATCCCAGACTTTTCTTCGGGGCAGAAGCCGAAGGTGTATACGGTTAGGACGAAGGAGAGTTCGGCAGTGGTGGAGTTGGGGCGAATCATTGCAGAGGTGAAGGGGTAGATTTGAAGCCTTTTTGTACTGGGATGAAGGATGTCATCACGTGCAAACAGTATTGCTGGTGTGTGGCCCAAAAAAATAGTACATGTAGAGTGTAGAGATAGCGTGATCTTGATTTTTTTTCTTTCTTTTTTCCCCTTGTGCTACTTTCATCCCATCTATTGGTTTTTTGCTGTTTTTTCTTCTGGAGTGAGTATGTCACGTCAGCACTGGGGCTGGGATAGCTGCTTTGGGATTCATGCTTCATTGCTTTTGTGCTTCTTTTAGCCATGTGTGCGTTTTTCTCCATCTTTTTCTTGCTTGTTTTGCTCATTCATTAATGGGACGTCTGCGACATTTGTATCTTGTAACGTTTCTGCACTCGTGCTCTTGCTGAGACGAATTGTGGCAATGGGGAATGGAAGTTGAGGTAAGATGGGATGAGATGAGATGAATGGAAAGGGCGAAGGACTGGACGGTTTGATTAGTTGAGACTGATGGATATAGTACATACTCTGCTAAAAAGACCTACGTATTTGATGAATATCTATTGCTTTTTTTCAACTTCCCCCCGAAATTACCTAGAATGTGTTCTGTAGTCTGTTACCCTGAAGTGCGCAGGCAGGTTCTAAACTTGAACCTTGGCGGAACTAGTTTAACTCGTGCTTTGTATGTTTTCATGTATAGAGTAAAGTGCTTTAAAATAAATGTCAAAAATTTAAAACTGACGCCACAATAACCATAACTACAGTTGATATACGCTTCCAAATACAGGTATCAATAATCTATACAAAGACATTCCGCCCAGTGATGTGCTACCACCACTATCCCATCAACCATGATGGGGGCCTGCCTACTTCTCCCCATACTCTGCCACCACCCATTCACAGAACTCCTCCCACATCCCCATCCATTCCGCTACCCTCTTCTCCTTCTCCTTCTCCCCTCCTACCCAGTATGCCATCTCTATACTCGTCCTACACAAATCACCCAACCCACCAAGCCCCACATTATCAAACGCCTGCACCACTTGCCACATATCATGCGTAGCACTGCCTGTAGTCTTCTGCCCCAAAATCCCTGGGTCGTCGTTACTCACAGCAACAGGAACCCCCTGGGCCAGCAACGCCGGAAGAGGATGTTGCAGAACGGAGGCCGTAAGCCGGAGGATCTCGTTGGAAATGGGACAAACCTCCACGCAAATATTCTTCTCTTTGACAAGTTCTAGTAAGTAAGGATGTTTATACAGAGAGAACCCATGTCCAATACGCTTTGTTCCAAGGAGGATTGCATCATAGAGATTTTCATCTGCGGGTGTACCGTCCCCTAGGGTCTCTCCTGCATGGAAAAAGAATGGGATGTCAACTCCAAGCCTTTGACACTCATTTTTGAACCAGTATAATTCCGGGAGATGTGAGAGTAGGGATCTCCCTGAATCTTCTTGCCCGACTAGATCATATCCAGCTATGACTTCGGGATGGGCAAGTTTTGCTGTAATGCAACCTTGCATGTTGTCCTTGACAATCTCTGGACTGAGGGCCCGGAGTCCGGTCCAGATGATCCTGCTACCCCAGAATCCAGGGTTGGCACTCTTGTATGCGGCGACTTCTTCGCCGTAGATCCGAATGACATCAGTGTGAGTTAGTGGGGCACCGGTATCTGCTTCCTGGAGAGTCATGTGGAAGGCCAGTCTCGTCTCTACCCAGCATACACCATCCTTGTACAGGCTATCCATTAAGTGAGTAACAAATTTCCGTAGTACAGGCTCATAGTAGATTATTCCGTGGAGAATGGGGAAAATCGACTGGAATTTGGCCCAGATATTGTTTACGCCCTGGTGATGGAGGAGGGATTCATGGGGGGTTATTGTTGTCCGGGATTGAAGCCATGCTAGGAATGCGCTTGTCTTTGAGCAGGAAACGGCGGGGAGAGGGAAGGAGCCATGGGGTGGGAGGAATTGGAAAGGGAAGGTCGACGCTGCTTTTGTAATGGGGATTGGGGTGCCCGGGACGTAGTCTGGGTGGTAAATGTTATGTTTAGATGATGGTTGATGGATCGAGTCGTTTGGAGGGAGATATGTGAATCGGATATCGGCTGTGGGAAGGTCCTTCTGGGTCAATATAGGGCCGGTATTTGAGAGAATACAGATGCCGGGGGTTTCTAATGCCAGGCCTAATAACCAGTCGACGTCAACCATAGCTTCCATATGTGCATGGAGTAATGCTCCTTTAGGCATTCTCTTCACAATCTTCCATAGCATCGTTCTCTCCATCCGTTGCTTTGCCAAAGTGAATACCATCCCTGGGAAGACTTCCACCTTCTTTTCATCATCACTATTGGAAGTGCATGATTGAGATTTGTTTGCTTCTTTGACCCAGATGTTTTCGGCTTCCCACGTCCGGATATCCTTGACGATCTGGCAGGCACGGCGGGCGATGTGAGAGAGAGAGCCACTGAATGCATGGTCGTGACGAAGGGCTTTCTCGTGGCTGATTAGGGAGGAGCGAGATTTGTGGTGGGCGGAGATTTGGGCTTGAATTTCCGCCTCGTTGTGGGCGATATGGTCGACTGTCATGTCGTACGGCACCGTAACGTTACACTGTTGAGATATGGTACTTTGCTCCCGCAGGACACAGAGGTTCAGGGAGCAGGAGGAAGTGCTCATGTATAAATATCTTGGAGTATCTTTTATAAACAGAATAGGCGGATCTACCTACCTACTTTGTTACTCCAGCTGCCTGTACAGGGATGTAAGCTCGCTCTTGCCACTTCGGGGCAGTGGCTTCTTATGGTCTCAGTCTGGTACAAGGGTTTTCTTACGTTGGACTCATACGCGTTGGATCTGTATCGTTTGATTGAAATCATGATATGCAGCACTCCCAACATGAACGAATGCCCTGTACCGGCACCGGTGACCGTGGTCCTTTAACCCTCAAACCCAGAAACATGGAGTGGAGTGCTGGTTTGCTGGTACCCGACATCTTTGGAGTCGTCAACGACTTCCATGTGGCCACGTGCCAACCTGGATCCAAATCACATGGCTCGCACACGCTTACCCACTTTTGGAAGTCAATGTATGAATGAGGCAGTAGTCTGGTTGGCACATGAGGCAGGTGTACCTGGGCTGCTAGGTACCCTTTCGGTATCCACATATTATTACCTCCTCGGCCCCGGCCATATGCAGCCAACCAGACTACATATGCAGTATGCTAGGTACATTATTACATAAGTATCCCCATCACGTCATATATGAATCCCACCCATCCAGCCGCTCAGGTGAGATCACACCTTATTCCAGAAATGTGTTCGTCTGAGCCAATCCTCAGCATCCTCAAATCACAGCACTTTCACACACCTTTCACACTCCTGTCACGACAGCACTCTCACACGTCAACAATGGCAAATATTGAGGGACAGTTGAACGTCAGACAGCCAGCAGCCAAATCTCAAAAATTTCGTGCAATGCCTCCGGGCAGCACTGGCTGAAGCTGCCCTTATAATTGTGCGAGAAAAAAAGGAACACTCGGATATGCCCAAGGTTATCCCAGCAGCCACCTGCCACGATCTGGGAGCCACATCAATAAAAGAATCTTTTCATGTTGGCTTCATGTTGGCTTCAGGTGTGTCAGATTGTGAAGCAAGTACAGTATAGCAAACTTATGTCCTGTGAAGCACCTGATGCAATGTGTCGCAAAACTTGTTGCTGATGCATACAGTCTGCCAGTGATGTACAGTGTAACTCATGCTTATAAATTATATCCCTTGATTGTCAGGTGCCTGGTATGAGGTAGAATGTGACTGCTATCTGGTGTTATGTTTTTCGTTGAGGAAGTGGTTCTAGAAGTCTACGTTCGTTATAGATGGGTTTTATTGGCATTTGCTCTTGCTTGGAGTCGATGGATATCAATGTGCTCGCTTTTTTGTGTTTTTCCTGCTATGGTGAAGTAAAGTGGGTTGTGATTCTGGAAGTCTACACGTACCGGTATGTTGGTGGGGTTCGAATCAGAGTTATTTTAAGTCCATGAACTACTACTTCCTTCGTAGTACTCGAGCTGTTAATCAATATGAAACAGGAGTTAAGCGGCTACCCATACCCAATTCCATTGAATTAAACTAGTTGAATTTTTATTTGATGGAATATCCGTACAGTAATTAGGTACAAGATCTATTAAAATATGCCCCTGCGTGTCATCTTTGGTGGATCGCGGGTAAAGACTAGTCTGGACTAGGTAGGTATATACTACTGTAGTCAACCAGACTTAGTACTTATGTACCTATTAAATCAGCCACAGTAGGTACCTAGTCTCGTAGCCACAGGGTCGCCTGGCCACCCAATTTGCAGATGCAATTTGCTGACACAAGTGGCAACCCACAGCTATCTTTACACACCTTTGATCGCTCACTAAGATCTCACGCAAGTACCGGTGTGGTGTATGTAACCCCCATACGGTGAGGAGTCACTTCCGCTAATTCGGCTCATACGGAAAATTGCGGAGGCCATGATTGTAGTGTTGGACGTACTATGATACTCCTAGGAAACGAGAGTGCATCAAACACAATTCCTCAGCGGGTTCTGCAAGTCTCAACTGATTGGGATGCAGTGGCACGGCTGCTGGCAGGAGGTCTACAACTTTTGAAGGTAGAAAGGCATGCGGTATGGCACATCTGGCGACTTGGTTCTTTCAGCCCCTATTGCCCTGCGGAACGGCGTGCTGGCACTTCAGTAATCTACATATATACCTAGGCCGGGGTAGGTATATCAAGCATCAGAGACCGGGCATTAGATACCACATGACAACGATAGGGGTTGTTCAATCACTCAACGCGGGGTACTGGAAAATGATTGAGGAAGCGGGGTGCAGGTACATATCCCATGATTTCATAATATTGGATATGAGGCCTGGGCTGTTAGATTTGTCCGAGACTGTAGGTAAAGTACCTATCCTTACTCCTCAATTTGTAGGATATATAACTGGTGACTACCAATTATCGTAGATAAGACCCGCTGCTAGAACTGCCTGTGTAAGGATCATGGTCACTTCTAGTGACCTGGTGCATATCACAATTTCCCCTGACCTATACAAATCTGTGGTTCTCAAGTTTGTATGCAACATATAGTCAAAGTGTGACAACAATTCTTTAGGCGCGTTACCAGAAATAGGAGGCTCACCGGGCTGACTGTTACTCAGTTCTGAGGATCAGCGGTGTGTCCTAATTTCTACTTCGTCCCACCCTCTCTCTTACCTTTCTTGCTTTTTGACTGGTGCCCCAGACACTGCTTTGAAGAGGAGAAAGTAAGAATATAGGGACTCTTGCTTAGTCTCTTCCCAATTATACGCGGCTAAGGCGAACAGACCCGCCTCTAAGGGATAATACCTCGCTTTCTTTTATCTGAAATTATTTTTGCAATTTGCGACCATGGCGTCTGGGAATCAACAACGGCGGCTGCGACTCCGCGGGATTTTTACCTTTACAGTTTTTGTTTCTATATCACAAGTTCAGGCCTCAATATTTGGCAAGAATGAGTTTTACAATGCGGTTCACGTTCGAGGGGTGGCTACTCCACAGGAGACTGTCCTGCTGTCTGGGCTGTATCCCCGCGGTCCACATGTGGGGAATTCCTTGCCAATGGAATCATCATGGAGATATACTGGGGGCGGAAGTGGTCCAAATGCCGGAATCAATTTGGGGCTGTTTAGGAGACAGACAACAGGAGATGTCGAGGCTTATTGCAACCAAGGAATGCATGTCTGTATGTGACCTACGGTTTCTCGGAACGGTTGACATATGCTCACGGCTTGCTTTCGAATATAGGCCGAGGCTTTGATGCAATCGGATGTTGCAACAACAATGCATACTGTATTATCACTAAGGAAGGTGACGGGAAATGCTGCCCGCTTGGATCAGTATGTGGGGAGGATCCGTGCAGCATGACATCAACGTTCTGTAGAAAAGTGGTGACTGTCACCCCTACGAACACCGCTGCTACCGCGCAGGCCACAACATCCACGAACACAGGGTGCTGTCTCCGGGCATGTTCCTATACTATGCATTTGTGTGATCAGAAATTCGGTGGCTACTGTTGCGGAAACGATGCAGTCTGTCTTCCGAACAAGATGTGTCAGGCCACGCCTAATCCAAATATGCCAACGACCTCTATCCCCACTAAAGTAACCGTTACCACGCAGAAATGCTCGACGGGGAGCTTCGCTTGTGCTGCGGCTGCTGGTGGTGGATGCTGTCCGGATAACATGATTTGCACTGACATCAGCTCTACACCCGGATGTGCGCGATCCGGCAGCGGGCTCAAGACTCGTGTGATTTTCAGTCAAACCGCAAGTGGAATCGTCATTGAGAGTGTCACTGAGAACCCGAGCCTCACTGGCATTCCTGGTAGCGCCTCGAATACCGGAGGGGCCAATCAAACCCTGGACACATCCTTCTCCTCTGGTCTCAATGCAGGAGCCAAAGCAGGTATTGGTATTGGTATTGGTATTGCTGTTCTTGCCATTATTGCTCTTGGCGCATTTTTTTTCATTCGCCATAGGAAGAATAAAACTGCTACTGCGAATGCTGCGGCGCAACCCCCGCCTCAAGAGATAGGACAGTATGACGGGTATGGCGGCGCGCCTGGTCAGCAATATTATACTGGAGCGCAGTGTCTACAGGGCTACTATCCCGCACCACAAGCAAGCCCACCAATTGCACCTCTGCAGGGTTACTATGACTCTGCGGATGCGGTGAAGCAGTCGCAGGATCCCCAGGGTTACACTGGTGGTGAGGGGCCTGGAGGGGCTGTGTTGTTGCCCAATACAGTACATAAGACAATTCCGACAGCTGAATTGCCTGCTCAGTAGGTAGAGGGGCGGCTGGCACGAAACATGCGAAGAGAATATGTAGGTGGGGGAAGGGTGGATTTAATTTTTGGTTGCCAATATATAACTCCATTCCGCTTCTCATATCCTTCTATCATTTTTTGATCTTAGATTTTTTTTTCTCTGTTGCGTGTGAGCTTGTTTTGGCTTTGGTTAACGTTGAATAGGCACTCCATTTATATACCACCGCTATTGTGTATCTTCAAGAGGTAACGATAAAATTAAGATAAAGATTTTGTAGGGAGGAGTGAACTTCATGTACAAAATTGACCCCTTTTTTTTTTTAAAAAAAAAAAAGTGCATTGTGAAAATAAAGCATCAGTATGGAACTTAATTTATTACAGACGCCTTCAACAAATAACCTATTTGATAGTGCCGGGAAATGGTCAACCCTCTGTGTTACCCTGAGGCTTTCCCGGCAGGCGCTTCCAAAAGCCTTCACAGGAGAACTTATGCACAGGGTAAATTTTTAAACGGACTGCGTGACGCATCCCATGGGGGGGAGGGGGGGGAGGGGGGGTAGTACGTAGAAGGGCCGAAGTCATCAGGAGGTACGTTTCATGAATCAAAGCAGCAACACATAAGGCAGTTCCCATTCATCACCTATATCCTACAAGGCACAACCAACCCAATTTATGACAAAAAAAAGAATTGGAAAACACGTTGCAGTAAAGTAGCTAGATGAGACATAAAAGCAAAGGTGGAAATCTCAAACAGTATATAACACAGATGTAAAATCTCAAACAGTATACAAGACAGATCTAGAGCACAGTAGTACCAACACCTCGTACACCAACCCTAGCCCTTCGCACAACCGGCAAGCTAGAAAATCGTCCTCAGTTTCATCCAAGGTTCCTCCCCACTGCGCTATCAAGACAAAACCACGCTAGCGACACCACCTCTTACTCAATGCCACCAATGCTTCTGTGCTCTAAATAATAATCCCCTCCATCTCAACCTCCGCACCACTCTCTCCATACCCCTGCCCAATCGTCTCTCCTATAGCCTCCACCCCTAACTCACCTTCCCCATCCAACCACCCCCTCGCCAATTCCTTTGCAAACCCCATTCTCACAATTCTCACTACCGTCTCTAACACCCCTCCTCTCATCTTTTCCTTATCCAGAATATGTACCATAGACGCTCTCCAATCCCACCCTCTCTTGACTTCCTCGAGACCCTCGCCACTCACAATCGCAAACCCATCCTCTTCCTCTTCCTCTTCCTCATTCTCATTCATATCATCATCCTCATCCAGCTTCTGCCAAGAACTAAGCATCCCCGAGGACGTCATAGACGACATACTCGAAGAGGTTGGCTTCTTAAGCAGTCTCGGAATATCGCTCGGGTTCTTATGCGCAAGCAAACATTTCCTCAAGAAAGTCTCCGCCTGACAAGTTAGCATTCCATGCTGTCCAAATGTCGCCTTCACCGCCCCCATCACATCCTGGACCACCTTCAACACGTCCATCATCTCCCTAACAGCCAACCACCTCCTCTCTTGATTCAAAAAGCACAGCACTTCACCAAAAAAAACTCCGCTCATCCACCACTCAACTGGGCTTTCCCATTCCTCATCGATCCCTCTCCCGCCATCAACCATTTCTCCCGCGCTCCTAATTAACGCAATTAACGCTCTAGCAGCAACATCATTCTCCCCTCTATCCCTCGCATTGTAAAACATCCGGAGCGCTGCATAGCCACTAAGTTCAAAACGGAGGATGTCATCTTCGTCGGCTGTTGGGCATTCGAGAAGTTCGCGGAAGGTAGGGTCGAGTTTATCTTCTGGAGGATAGGCAGACGAGAGCAGAAGGGATTGAGAACAAAGACGGGTGAGAATGAAGTGAATCTTGGCTTTATTGCCGGCGCGGGAGTAGTATAGAAGGGAAGAGCCGAGTTGTGATGCAGCGTAGAGATGACTGGCGTAGGCGGCGGCGATGGATGTGTACGTTTCGGGGAGAGAGTAGGATTTGCAGTGGTTCAGGATTTTCTCGACTTGGCTTGTGGACGTTAGGGGAAGAGAAGAGAGAATCTAGCACAGAAAGTTAGTAAGTTTATATTAAAAATTTGGGAGTGGTAGTGACAGTACCTCTCCAGCAAGCTTCCTACTCCATTCAAGTTCCTCGCCCATAGTTAAAGTAGCCCAACGCTGGAGAATTTCAACTCCGATTTCCCACCCTTCAACAGCCTCCTTTGGCGTATCATCAAAATCTGTCTCCATTTCATCATCCCTAGGCTCCTCGAGGGTTCCAGCTCTCACCAGGCACCGAACATATCCTTCTACCACCGTTTCCTCCCATTTCTTAATCTTTCTAGCCCTTATAGCGTCGTTATCACTGGTGGCCCCCATACTGCCTAGCATATTGTTGAAATCCTCATTTCTGAAGCCATTCAATAAGCTTACGTATATGTCCTTGTCTGCAACGAGGTCTTCGCAATCCATGGTAGACCAATCGGCAAGCTTCGCCACCTCGAGAATGAATTCTGCAACTGTGAAAGCAGCCATTCCATCCTCCTTAGACGTGATTAGATCAAGAAGGGCTTTCCAATCCCCTTTCAGAATGTTGGCTGTACCTTTTTCGACAAGATTGGTACTATCGATTGGGAAATCTTTCGTTGTGACACGCTGGAATGAGGATTTGAGAGTTTCAATCTCATTATAAGTACGCTTCGAACGGCGTGCACCACAACGCTGATTCAAACCACTCCTGGAGACATTTGCACGAAGAGTAGACGTAGCCCTGAGATTTCGGTTAAGGAAACCACTACCGTTTGGTGAATCAGTCATATCGAGATCTTCTTCAAGATCGTCCTCGTCAAAATACCTTCTCCAGATCGAGGCTCCCAAAACAGCTTCTTGCCATCGGTCAGAAACCATCAATATAGTGTCGATCTTCCCAGCTAAAATTTGGTAGATGCTCATAAGCCCTTGCTCCACATCTTTAGGGCATTTAGTCCCCTTTTTCTCGTCACCCCTGAGCCTCATGGGTTTTGGCTTGACAACCTTGACGTGCTGTCTCACCTGAGTAGTAAACCCATTTTTTGTTGTGACGACAGTTTCGTACTTCCACTCAGCATTTTCTTCAACATCCACATCCGACGGCGATTGGGAGAACGACTTGAGCTCTTCTATTGCAGCGTGAACTCTCCCACGGTAGATCCTCCATTCTGCGAACCTCTCATACTCCGCTCGTCCCTTAACAAATAGCTGCGGTGCAGCAGTGACGATTTTAACGCCAGCCCTCAACACGTGGTCTATCAATTCGACTTGGTCACTGGTGTACTTATGACCTTCACCTGTTTCTGGCTTTCTCTCTACGATGTGTGCCCATCCACCCCGACCTAGCAATGACTCAACCTCCGTAAGTTCTCCACGAACTGTGAGATGTGCTAGCACAGGCCAATAATCCGGGCTGGCGCATGGGGTTGGGTGGTATGTGTGGAGAATTTGTAGCTCAGTTGTTGAAGGATTGGGATGGTGAGTGTTAAGGAAGGCTTTGAAAACCTCAATGGGTGAAGGTGTGCTATTTGGTTTTCCTACAGCTTGAGCGGATGGATGCTGAATATTGAGCAGCAAAGAAGCAAGATAATATGCGTTAAAAATGCAACGATCATTCTCAGAGCTTGCAACGGACTGAAGGTCTGACAAGAAGATACTGATGTATTTCGCTAAGTATCCCACCTTCTTGCCAGCTGTCATTGCTGGTGGACAATGAATAGGGCTGGCTTCAGGCAGGGTATCCTCTCGCTCTTCAGCTGGAGCCAAAAGATTTCCCAGGGACCTCAAGACATTGTTGGAACGCTTGATTAGTAGTGAAGGGTTGTTTTGGAGGAAGAGCGCTTTAGAAACTGGAGGTTTTTTAAAGCTGCGATGACTTGAGTTTTGGCGTTGCTGTCCTGAGGTGTCCTGGACGTCATCATCTTCCATTGTCTCATCCTCATCTTCGATCTCTGCTGACTCTTCGTCATATTCTTCTTCTTCCTCTGTCTCATCCTCCTCGCTTTCTTCTCCTTCTTCTCCTTCCTCATACTCTTCATCTTCCCTATCTATCTCTTCATTATCCGCATCCGATTGCTCCTCACCCTCCTCGTCGTGGTCTGGAGATTCCTCATCATCCCCGTCAGTGGATGAGCTATATTTGTGCTCGCCTCCCTGGGGAACACCCTGTTTTACCACATTTGTGGAACCGAAAGTATTTGACCCCACGGCATTTCTGGTGATGGGTGTCTCGACTTCGTATTCCCCGTCCTCATCTTCCTCATCGTCTTCCAGGTCCCGGTCGCCATTTTCCGGTGCCTTGTAATTATCGAATAGTGCTCGGCCTGTAGAATTCGACCCTCCCGGGGTAGGTGTAAATAACCCACTCGAGTTGGCATTCCCTGAGCGAAACGGTGTTTCTCCGGCGAACCTGCTGTTACCAGTATTTCCAAAGAGATTACGGCGTGGGTCCGGGGTCTCGTCCACGTCTGATGATCGGTAAGAGGGACCCATGTTCGAGAGAGGCCCTATCGGCACAAAGAAAAAAGACTCGAAGGGTTTCGACCTCCTTTGTTGATGCCTCGAGTGCGAAGATGCCGAGCGAATGTTGCAACACGTCGTGGCCTACGGTTCCACACGTACCAGGATATTCTTTTTCCAACTGACGCAGTGCCTACGCAGTTACAAAAGGGATGCGACCTGGCGACACCACTGATTCGCGTGTGCTCTACCGATACCTGCTCCTATGTGTTGCAGAAGAATTGTAACGAATGAAAAGTGACTATTATTGACTATGTGAGGTGTAAATTATAATGCGAGACAGAATTTCAATACGTGTAAAAGAGCCGCAGGATTGTTCGATGCCACCAGTGGTTACTGTACAGTACTGTACTTCGCTGCACTTCGCTACGGCCTGCTTATGGCTTATCCTCGGTACGGAGTACAGTAGAGTACACATCGTGCCTCTTGTTCTCTCATACAACCAGCACCTCCAGCCACTCCGACATCCCAGAACGTCTGTTGATCATCTCGGCAGAGACCTCAGGGAGTGGAAATGGAAAATATTGAAGCCAACCAGGCGCGCAATAGACCTTCGCTAAGATGCAGAATATTGGCTCCACTAACCCTTTATGCATAGAATATTGAAGGATCAGCTTGACTTACCCGGGAAAACTGGTGAATAAGGGACCATGTCGGATTTTGAGACATCTGCGGGCCACCATGCAACTAGGCAAGATCTCAACATGACAAGTCAGTAGGAGGAAAAGGAAAAATGTAGGTATGAATTATCGAGATTATCGGATTAAAGTTCAATATTCCAATACCTAATAATGTCAACAATTCTAGGCTCAGCTACGAAGTCCACCCGACCAGAGCCTAAGGGCAAATCTACTGCTCTACAACCTAGGAGTGTCAATTCTCTGAACCGGAGGTTACGGAGTAGCAGAAGAAAGTCATATACAAGAGAGTTTAAACTCAAGGCATTAAGCATGCTCCAAAAATCCCGTATAGATCCGAAAACAGGAGCAAAGGTACCGGCTAGTATAGGATGTAGGTGGTAAATCGACTCGGTTAATACAGGCATTGGCTGATATAATTGGAAGGGGTCTGTCGAGAGCTTAAGATTACAAAGTCAATCCTGCTGCGCTGGAAGGAGCAGGAAGCTAAAGTAGTAGCAGCACGGAAGGGTGCAAGGCAGATAGAAAGGCCGCCTAAAGGTGTTTGGCATGAGATGGAGGCAGTCGCTTTAAGCAAGGAAAGCCTGTAGGACAGCGTTGGTTTATACGAGAAGGAAAGAAGATATTTGAAGAGCGAGAGGAAGTTAGAGTGGATGCTGCAAATAAGAAGCGTTATCCATGTACATTCTCCAATGGGTGGTTTGAAGGGTTTTGTGAGCGATGGAGCATTTCATGGCGGGTAAAAACCAAAGTTGGACAAGATGCTCCGGATGATAAGGCAAAGGCAATACAAACCTTTCTACAAGAAATACGGCGAAAATCTCAACCACCAGCAAGATCCCAACAACACAATCGATTCTTACCTCAATATATCTATAACATGGACCAGACACCATTGCCTTTTGAGTTCCTACAAAATTGTACATTTGATACTAAAGGCACAACTACTGTCTTCATTCACACTGAGCATACCTCTTGGACAAAACGACAAGCAACTCTCATGATCACTGCCTGTGCTGATGGGGAGCTCCGATGTAAGCCAATCTTAGTGTTCCATGGCAGTTCTACTGTTGAGCAGCAACCTCGGAAAGAAGAACGAAAAAAATACCATCCTGGTGTTACGGTCTTCTTCAATTCTACAGCGTATAGTAATGAAGAGATTACTATGAAATGGATTCAGAATGATATTTGTGGAACTACCTCTTCTATATTAGAGCTACCACAACCCGAACGCTTAGTAGTATTGGATGTTTTTAGTGGTCAAAAAACTAAGAAGGTCCTAAATGCTATGAAAGAGCGACATATCATTCCAGTATATATTCCTGATGGCTGTACAGGATATGTTCAGCCTATGGATACAATTCTTAACAAGCTAGTTAAGGATAAGATTGCGGATATTTTAGAGGAAAAGTTGGAAGCAGTTGGGGAAACAGATGAGAGTGTTGGTCGTCGTCGCATTCTCATAACTGAAGCAGTTGGACAAGCATGGCTTTGGTTACATATAGACAAAAAAGAGAGTATTATTAAGTCTTTTAAACAGGCAGGTATCTCTATATCTCCTGATGGGACTGAAGATACAAAGCTTTATGTGTGTGGCCTCCCAGATATTACGGTAGGGCCATGGCAAATGGATGATGCGTTGGGTTCTGATGAAGAGGTTGAGTATATAGTGGAGGCTACAGGCGGCACAGAATGTGTTCATGCAGAGCTCCCTGTCTAAGCAACGGATTCAGGTAGAATTAGTATTATCTAGTGCGCTTTGTAATTAGAAATGTCTCAAAAACCGACATGGTCCCTTATTCACCAGTTTTCCCGGGTAGCTAGAAAGCAATCAATCTGGAAATACGTGTGTATTGATTGGTCCTCTGTTTTCACATATTTTGAAGCTAAAGCCGTACATAACAGCAAGATTTCACGGATTACACACTTTTCTACGGTAATGGCATATATATTTGGTCGGTCTTCCAGACAGATTCCTTGTATTCGCATTTGGAAAACATTAATTCAACAATACAACCTTTAATGTTCAACGTCGCTTAACATACCTAATGAAGCCACTTGTTCAGATCTTACGTAGGTGTTACTGAAGCAAAACGAGAGGACTTTACGGATAGGAGGGGAGTTGCTCAAAACACTATGCAACTTGGATCTTCTCTATCAAACCGCAAGCACAAGCATTCCCAGATAATTGATGATAAAAGCAATGGGAAAGTCTTCAGTCTCATGACAGATGAAAGGACCGGTGTCCATTTGTCTCACAACAGAAAAGAGGTATCATAGAGGTGGAGGATATATTTGGTTGTGTTATATCGTTGCTACAGCTGGAATCGATGCAGAGAATGTCATTATCCCTGCAGAGGTCCTAATAGGGCCGAAAATTTGAGGATTACTTGCTTAACTTTTTAGGGGAGCTTGTCCTCTCACCAATTATCGAGACGGCTACTGTGAATGCCATCTGGCTGCATATATATCAACTACTTACTCCGTACAGTAAGTATACTACCTCGAGCCTAGCAGTGCTTTTGCACATGGGAATGACTGTGGCCAGTTCGACCTTGATAAATGTCTCCAGTCGATACACGTACGTCGCATGAACATATGTACAGTAACTATAAGTTGACTGCGGCCTACAAAGGGAAACACTACGGCTTCAGCGCAGGTCTTTGAGAAAACCAGGCGAGCCCACTTTCTAAAGCAACCCAGGGAATGGAGATGCATACTTATGTATATCATCAAGTAATTTTGGGAGCACAATTAAAAGCAATCTGTATATATATCGCCCAGATCAGGGTAGAATTTCTGCACTGAAAGCTTTGAATGCCCTTTGAATGCCTCATGTTTGGAACGCAGAAAGTTGAGGGCCATTTATGACGTTCTAAATCCAATTGTTCGTGTTAGAAGGTAGGCTGCATGAAGCTTCTTGTTGTTCCACACGAGCCAAGTCTGATTGCATATGGGATAAGGGAGTCTCCTAAAGTCGGGTTCCACGTAGTGTGTTTCTGGCCCTAACACCCACCTCGCATTTTTCCCGGTGGAGTTGCACGACCAGCTGACTTGCGTGTACGCACAACTGGGTGGCTGCACGCAGGTCCTTCTCACCGCCATCAGACAGATCAATCAATCATATTTTGTCTACCATAACATTTCTAGATAACGTTCTGGACTTTCCAGGATTACCTCTACCACAGTGCTACCTAGTATTGGATTTCACCCACTACGCCCAAAATTGAGAGGAAGACCATGACAAACTGCGGTATATCACTCGGTAGGACCTGTACTCTGGCTCTCGCAGAATGTAAGGAACTATGTAATATCTCAACTTACTTGCGAGATCCCATTTGAGTGACTATCAACTTAAATAGCAACAGGGGGCTAGAGTAGAGGGTGATTACAGGTCCTCGTCAGCTTTTGTCACTACAGATAATCTCGGCGAGGCGCTCACTAACGAGGAGCTTACTCCCTGGCGAAAACCGCAGCCAAGGTGGACCACAATACTGAAGATCATCGCCCTCATTGGCATCAAAATCATTCTCAACTTCCAAATGCCCTCAGGGAAACCGAGTACTGTGGGATACTGCAGTCCAAGAGCTACTCACATGCTATTAGAAAGCCCGATTTAAAATTGTACAGTGAACCAATATAGCTTGCTGCATGTAGGTTGTTCCAAAGTGCGGTTTAATGGAGACCCTTCGTCATTGACCCCACTAAATTATGACTACCACCTCCACACCAAGAATCTATCCATAGAGATCAGAGCGTTTTTGTTATGAAAGGAATTCGGCGGAAATGGGAGAATTCTCAATGGATAGCAAGGGCACGGCTGGACGGCGAAACCTGGATTCATGATATGATTCTACAATTATTTCGGTGAGGTTAGATGTCAGGGATGAGAAGCCGGTTGGGGGCTACCTAAAGAGTTTCTCTTATAATGTATAAAAATATATTAAACAGGACGAGTAGGAGGCTGGCGATTCTGGATGGATGGAGACATTGCCTTTGGACATGAAACCTACAAGTTTGGGCACCTTCAGTAACGGCGGACAATGGTAAGAGTTACCTCCTCGCTCTAGGCATAGGTAAGAGGCCGTACATAGTGAGCATGAGGGCATGAGAACTTGTTGGTCGTGGAGGGGAGTGGGCATTAAGTTTGGCAGTTATTACCATGCGATCATTGATTAAATCGCACTACCCGCTGCCTTGACAGTGAAAATTAAAATCCATGGGTATTGAGGTGCTCAACACGGCCCTCAATTCAATCAGGCTGGTGTCCCGGCCACTCTCCCGGTAATATAGGCTTGAGTATCTACCTCAGCAACTTCCTACCGCAGCAGATATCCTGATTACCAGGGAATAAGGACCTCAAGTCGCCGCCGAAGGAGCAGGGCTATGTTGGGATATGATCTGGAATCTCGTGTGGCTGTGGTAGATGGCGGCAGTTGCGCGAGGTGGCAAGTTGAGGGTAACGCCCCTATTGGATAACGCTATGTCCCTGCTGCAATAAGAAAAATTGTTGCTTACCATGCCACTCGCAGCCAGTAATGAAGCCTTTGCCCCTTGAGGCAGTTCGCAATCCTGGTGCTAGAAGCTCGTTTGTTAATGAGTTTGCTACCTCGTGGTTGGTATAAAACTGCGGCGATTGGTTCTTAACAGGCTTCCGAGGACCCATCCACCGCTAAACATTGAATTTGCTCTGCGCACCGTCCCATATATGCACCCAGAGCGCTATCATAGAGTATTTACCTCCTGCTGAATGAGGTCCGAGGAGGATTGGGCTCGACAGCGTAAGTTTACTCAACCTGTTCCCAAGAAGCTCACTATGATACATTATTCTCAGCCCGTTAGCAGTAATAGTTGTGTATGCAGCAATTTTAAGTATAATAAAGGATTGGGTGTGTTGGTGATGTCAGCATTCTCGTGATAGATGCGCTAAGTGAGGAGCATACTTACTTCAGTATATTGGGATATTGGAAACGGTCAAATGTGGTATAACGCATAGAGCTCATAAGTATAGTCATTAGTTTCCCGTTCCTGGAGCTTGAGCATCGTGACAAGTTCACCAGAAATCTTTGTTGGGTCACCTTTTTACTACTCGAAGAATGGTGAGGGGTGGTCAATGTCTTTTTCCGAAATTTCACTGTTGAAATTTAGCAATTGCTCCTGGTTCAGTGTACAAGGGGC
This sequence comes from Terfezia boudieri ATCC MYA-4762, assembly GCA_003788615.2. Lineage (NCBI taxonomy): Eukaryota > Fungi > Ascomycota > Pezizomycetes > Pezizales > Pezizaceae > Terfezia > Terfezia boudieri. The sequence goes on from ML121623.1 coordinate 86,194, forward strand.
AAGTTAACGATTGCAAGGGTGCAATTTAAAGGCCCTCATCCTAACCTCAACTGGTATTGTTTTTGCATATAGGCTCTTAAATGTGGGAGTACAGTACATACGATGTAGTGTTGTCTCTGACGTTGCCTGCTTTCATTTGCTAGACACCAGCCCTTAGGCAGTAATTCCATATGAGCAGTGATACGTTAAGTGAAGCTCAATAAAATGCTACTTAGTTGAGTGTTCTGCCGCAGTAGTTGGAAGCTAGTCCTCCTACGGTAGTCACTTCCATTTATGGTGTAGCTGCGAAAAGACATAGGTGTAGTGCTCGCTTATGTAAGAGATGTTACCCTAAATCACAGTGACATACTTGTACGCAAGCTAAGTAAATGAGATCTTGGCGGATTTGATGGCCCGGGGCCACCTTGACTCTTCAGCTTCGCCTCACACAAACATTCATGTAAAAAGCCTGATGCAAATTACTGCTTTTGCAAAGAGATGGTCGCGTAATGCATCGCAAATATGGCAAAAATCTCTTTGGGGGTGGTGAGGGGGGTGTGCTTGCAGTAATTCCCGATTCTGAGGTTGAGTTAACACGAGACTAACAAAGTCTTAGGGGGTCTTAGGCACATAGCAACTTCCCGTCATACCTAGGTGGTTACCAGTAACTGAACGGCGCACAACCCCTATGATGTACTGCCAGGTGAGAAAAAATATATAGCCCTCTGTAGGCAAATTCAAAAAATACCCACCAATGATCAGAGTAGGCACTCACGCAAATCAGGAATCAGTGTTTTCCCTTCACTAGACCAATCCCGCGTGTTTTCAATCAACCCCATATCTACAGAACTCATTGTGTCTCGCTTTTCCACATGACGAAAACTAATTTCACAGTATATATTTTGTCTTGACCGGACTTAGGCCAATGTCTTGGAAGCGATGCCCTCTAAGCAACGGTAATATGAAGTTTGAGAATGCCTTTGGCGGTCGGAGGACATGTATCGAGACGGATATCAGAACCAATGGAGGGATACGTGTATATGATAATTGATTTCGAGAAATGGCGCACAACAATGGAGTACAAAGGATAGAGACTACCTATGTACCAGTGAGGTACAGGGTACATAATTCGGTGTCTAGACACATAAATTTATTTGTACTTGTACTGGCGGCAGACCAATAAAGTCGGGGCACGAGCGGACAGGTAGATAGCTGGAGGGAATTAAAAAAAAATGTTATCAAGTATACTACCCCTTGGCACGGTAGGGCCTTTGCCTCTTCATATTGAGAGTTCGGGGTAACGCTTCTAGAGGATAATTTCGAGCTATCTCCAGATGTTCTCAATTGGCTGCGATCAGAGAATTGAAATTGAAATTGGTAGAGCATAGTGGGGTTGTCAAACAAGAACTTTTTGGGGCGAGACAAACATTTGGGAATATCTCACTATGATATGTTCTCTTTTCGTACGATCCCTAATATCCCAATCGGACTATAATGTCAAGCATATCGCCTACGCCTGAATTTTACCTTGAACTTAGTAACAAACGAAATGATATGGGATTCGATAAAGGATCATGTAGAAAACACCAGAAATTAGTGAGATGAGGAAGAAGTTCAACAACCTGATTGAAAATCGATGTCTTTGGCTTGCCCAGTCAAGTAAAGACCACAGTTGAAGGGAAGAGCTTATAAGTTACTATATGAAAAATCTTTCCATCACATGAAGATTCACTCTCATTTCGGCAATAGTTAGCATCTAGACTGAAGATGCTGTTATGCTGATGAAGAAGGGATTGGGACCTCTTATGGTTTCACAGACTGAACATCACGAATTTCCTTCGCTTTGAGGTTATGAAGCCTAAGTGCCAATTGGAGAACATTAATTGCGAGAAGTGCAAAGAGCTCGGCTGCTCCATTGCCAGTGAGTTGAGCAAGAGTCAGTTGCATTGGCACTCTGTGGGATTGTTTTGTTAATAGGGCTAGAACAATTGATTACAAGCATAGCTCAACTGTTTTGGAGCCGAATGGGATCAAACATTGGGGAAATCTTATACATATATGGTATTTTCGCAGGCTAAGTGGTCAAGGGCCTGCGACTGGAACTCCCTCGGTACAATATTATGGTGCTCTACTATCGATATAGTAGTGCGAACAACATGACTAGAGTCTATTTGACGCATGAAGTATACATAAGGAGGAGGGCACTGCTGCGCCAGAGGTGGATGCAGTTAAGTGGGCTTTGGAATTTACTGATGACCCTTTTTCCTTTGCAAGTTACGATTTTGTTAGCTTATTTACATTGGTTTAAGCTACAATAATGTAGTTAGTTCATTATTATCTTTAATCCTTGAGAACTGAAGAATTAAAAACTACTAGCATATGGTAGTATCTCTCAAGACGGTTTTATATATAGAATCTCTTGCAGCCTTCCACTCACTAAGTACAGCCCATACTTAGTCATTGACAGTGTTACAAGGATTGTAGTCAAGACGCCATTCCAATATTCCTTGGTTTAAGACTCAACCACCAGAAACTTACACATGGGACCATATTACCCCTTCTCAAGACGAAAACCACGCAAACTACTCTCTTGCTCTTGGAATTATGCGGAACCTTGCCGAAATTCTCAGTAGTATTAGGTATTTCCCCTTACATGCTTTTCATCTATCTAAGAAATGCCAAATTACCGCACCAAAATACTTTGTAAACTGGTGTAAATTGGCACCGATAATTTCCCACTTACGATATCTTCATGCGAGTGGATTCATCGAGCCAATCACAGAGGGGTAGGTAGGGGGTTAGCAAATGTGCCATGCTAGTTTGACGTGTTGAGCAATTTGGCAGGGGTACGGATATGGAATTCGTGGTAACACAGAAGTGATTTCACCGTGGGAGCTAACCTAAAAAAATTTAAAGACCCCAAGAGGGAGGGAAGTCTGACGATCTTTGTGTGAACAAAAGATGTGGCTACTACAGATGACAGCACGACAGATCGCCGCTTTAAGTGTTTCTGCTAGGTAGTCTTCAAAAACACTTAGTTGGTAGAATAAAAACATGTGGAACATGATAGCTGTTCCTCAACATTAGTACTGAGCTTTCTCTTAATAAAAGTACACAGATGAAGAGCACCTTTAGACTAGATGGCTCAAGGTTTTCGTGCAAGAGTGACGTACAAAGCTCCAGGTTTGCTGTTCAGGGACATTTAAATGCGAAGATCTATAGCGTCACTATCTACTTCTTCTAGTTGAAGGGAGTGCCCAGTATACATACTCATACCTACCTAATCAGTGCTAGATATTTCCCATAATCAGTGGTTACTGATTTTAGAAAGCAGCTTCCACCATACTCGATGCCCTTCCCGCCAACTACTTACTCTCTGAGATGTCAAGTTTAAAGAGAAGGGTGGGGGGTGGGTATGATTTGGAATTCTTTCGAATTGCATGGCTCTGTATTTGCCTTCTAGGTACAGTGCATAGGGTCTAAGATAAAATTTCAAGTGCCCTGCCAACTTAACTGTCCATGAGATGTCATGATCCCTCCTTTGTTAGAGTCGCTAGTGGTAAATGGGTTGCTGCATTCGCAAGCAGAATTGGTTCAAATAAATCTTCCTGATTCTTCGTTGGGATATGATTGGCATTGGTGGGAGCTGGGTGCTCGGGCAAAGTGAAACCAACGCAATACTCCATCTTGAAAAATGATCTTAACCTGATGACATAGCCAAGCGTCTCTCTCACAATGAAGAAGCCGAGTCGAGGGTACAAACCGCTCGTCAAACAACATATTTTTATACATCTGCTTCGGCACAAAGACACCTAACAAGGTGAGGGTAATTGGGAGTTAACGCCAACCCCCACCTTTTTGTCTCTTCTACTGCCATTCAAAATCAATTTGTACACTCGTCCTCTAGACTAGCCTTCCTCTGCTCTCGAAAATTCCGATACTCGCTGACTAGTTGTTTGAGTTTCACCTACCTCCTTGTCATAGTCGTTTTAACTAGAATGAGGAATTCAAAACGACGGGGTTCACACTTTCATCAATTCCCTATATCTATGACCCCCGAACCATCTCCAGCCTTTTATCATGAGTCACTGGCTGAGATTGTACGAAACCATGAAGGTGTAAACGATGGATATACCCAGTCTCACCACACTCATCCAACACACGGTTCCGTTTTGCATAGCCAAATTACTACACAAGACCAGAAAACTCGTATTGGCATTTAGAACAATCAGTTAAGGTGCATGAAGGGCTACGAGAGATTGATGGTATGGAAAATGCATCCTTTACAGATGATTTCATCGTAAAATGAAGACTACAGCCCAGCACATACAAAATCACAGAAAGAGTTGGCAAAAGTAAGCTTTTTAGGGAAATAAAAACAGATTGTTTTTGGTCCCAACTACTTGCAATATTCTTCTGAGCTTCAAAAAATATGACCAGTAGATGTATTTTCCCAGGGCACGATCACATGTAGTAGGTTAGTCTCGTAGGTAGTTTGCATTCTTTGCCAAGACGGCACCAAACTTTCAAATTCAACCAGTTTTCACCATTTACTGCTGGGAGGAATATTCCAATTTTCTGTTATATAATAGCTTTGGATACACCAGGGCACCTTCTTTATCCTTTCCTTCTAGGCGGGTGGACATGGTTGAAGGTGGGCCAGCTTTGCCCTAAAGTCGCAACTGTATGGACCTCAACAGTACTTAGGTACTTCAGTGCACAATCAAAGGCTGACAGCTCCTAGAGACTCGCGGCGGTGAGCGACGAGAATACTTATGCGCTTCTCTCCCCCGAAGCATCATCAGGCGGATCAGGAAGGTAGGTGGCTACTGCCTATAGAGTAACCTATGTATCAGGTAAAACTTTGGTCCCTCCAAGCGGTGACACAGAGCTGACTATGTACATGTTGAAAAAAAGTTCAACTCCCCCTCGAAAATCATGCATGCAGCTGTGTGGATGGGCACAAAACAGCATGCAGCTGCTTGTGTAACCAATTCCACGACCATTTTGGAGCTTGCTTGGGGGGTCTGGGCTGCGGAGGAGCCTCGCGATAGAGGAGAGTGAAGGATATACCATATACCCCGATAAAAGCCACAGGACCGCTGTATTTCTTTTGTTGAGCCAGGACTGGATGTTAAGTAGAGTGCTGGTCAAACAAGTGTACGTTATCCCTTCTGTTTTATAATTGTTTTTCTAGACAGAAGTGTCGGTGCTCACACTGTCTCTGAAATTCCAACCAGACTACTTTCGCGTACAATATCATATCCTACATTTCAGCCCACGGAAAGTCCCTCCAGCTAGCTCTTTTGCGGAAGACATAGCGAGCTGGGTTCAAGCAGCTGTGAGTCTCTCCAAGATGAATGGGCATCGGTATCCAACCCACAAATTTTGGTCCCCAGACCAAGTTGGTAGGCAGCCAACTAATGCGCCCGCCCATCCGCAATACTCTGGCCCTCCTACTCCTCTGCTTCAGGGACAGCATCAAAATCAACAGCAGCAATTGCAACACGCTCCTCAACAACCTTTTCCCTCATCACAGGTGTATCCAATGCAGCAATTCGCAGCGTCCTCGCCCCACCAGAGCAGAAGGGAGTCAAGTGGAGGGAGTTTACTGAAGACGTTCAATTTCTTCAGTTCGAAGCCAGCAGCGCCGAAGGTGTATAATGCACCGCAGCAGCAAGCTCCACCTCCACCTCCACCACGACCACTACAGACACCACTTCACCAGCAGCAACAGAAACCGGTGTATAACTCACGGTTCCCGCAAAGACACTCGCCGCAGCAACAGGAGCAGCAGCATGTATCAATACGGCATCTGTCTCAGACACATTCAGGGCCACAGCTGCCTCAACTCCAGAATTTCCAGCAGCCGAATCCCCCCCCTATACCACAGGCAACCCCTCCGCAGCCACAATACAGTGCTCCCCCACCTCCGTACACACAACCTCCTGTGCGGCCTCCGGTTGAAATTTCAGCAGACGCACCTCCACGGACACCTCATTCAAGCACACCTCCACCACGTTCAGAACCTGCCCCGGTAGAGCTCCATTCATCACCAGTTTTAAAGCGAGAACCACCAGCGCAAACACCACCACCACCTCCCCCACCAGGACCCCCACCACCACCACCAAAGCTGCCACAATTTCCCCCCAGCGAGGGGAGTATGAACTCCACAACTATCACAACTATAAAAACTACAACAACAGTGATAAACACCTCCCCAAGCCACAGAAGTTCTATAGGAATACCTGGTCTCCCCATATTCCCTGGTGCATACCCAGAGGAGCCGAAGAAGGCACCTTCCCCACCTCCACTTCCACCTCCACTTCCACCCCCACCTTTACCTCCAACCTTACCACAACAGCCCAAATCCAAACACAGCCTCAATCTTAAAAACCCTGAAAACCCAATCTCGGCAAATGTCACCAACAAAGCCCGCGGGTCCGCAGATCTTTTCTGGGGATACCTGTTCGATGAATCAATTTCCCCTCCTGAACCAAAGCCTATCCTGAAAGAGTTCTTTGAGCAATTAGCCGGCTACTTAATTACAACTTGGGAGAAGCACCAAAGCGCGGTAATAAGCCCGGATTCGATGGCCATGTACTATGCTTCCTTGACAGAGCGAGGGTCGAGTAGACTCGATTTCTTTGTATCTGCAGCAACAAGCCCAAACCCCATAATTGCATTATATCAGATTCTGGGGTGTCAATACTTACTGATACCCCCGCGGTACAAGCCTCCCGTAGGCGGAATCCCACGGGCGGGGAGCAGGAAGGTGTTTATGCAACCTGGGCTCACCAACGCGGGGTTTGTCCAGTGGATGATAGTTAATACTCTCATTGACCCGCAGAGGGAATTTATTCGTTTAAATAGACTATTACAGACGCCGGGAGTTGTGATTCCTAGGAGGGATCCTACCGCGCCGCCATATCCGGATATACTCCCCCGGGGCGCGCTGCCGGAGGCTCCGGATGGGGCTGTGCTGGAGAGGTGGGGAGGGGTGTTTCGGAATTTTGAAGTAGGGAATGAGGTGATTGCTGATAGAATTTCGTGGAATTTACAGGAGTGGGAGAATGGGATTGAGGGAGGAGTGGGGCATATGGGTCCGGGTACGGCGGGTGGTATAGGGAGTGCGGGTGTTGGTATGAGTGCTGAGAAGGAAAAAGATGAGGAGATTAGGATGTTGAAGGTGGAGATTGAGGAGTTGAAGAAGGCTATGTGGGAGAAAGATCTGGAATCGAAGAGGTCATGGGTGCAGATCTCACAGATGCAGCAGAGGGAGCAGCAATTACAACAACAGCAGGAGGAGCAGGCGGCGATGGAGAGGGAAGCGGATTTGAGAAGGATGCTGAGTACGTCTAGTACCGTGTCCACTGTCTCATCCCGCTCGACTGTGCATTCCCGACCGGATTTCGGTGGTCTTTATCCCCAGCCAACTATCCACGAAGGACCAGAACACCCAAGCCCTGTGCCTACGCCCATGCCAGAACCGTATATCCCAGGATACGATACTGTTGCTCCAAGGGACGAGAAGCAGTTAAGTCTCAACCACAGGCAAACCATGCCGAACTTACCACATGACTACGGGATGACGCCCACCCCACCATCTCTTCCTCGGCATAGCACAATGGGCTCAATAGATACCGGCCGCGGGGGAAGTGCAGTGGGATATAGGCCCTTCCAACCACTTACCCCTGGTAGTGGCGGTGGGAATGGGAATGAGTTTGGTGGTGTAGGGGCTGCGGAGAGGAGGAGAAGTAGTGCGGCGTATACTAGGGAGACCTTACCACCAAGTCTGTGTATTAGCCCTGTGCAGGAGAACCATGGTGGGTGTTCTGGGAGGAACGGCTCCATGTCCCCTGTGGCCGGGCCGGGGGTGTCGGAGGGATTTAGGAGGAATGATGAGTTTGCGAGGATTTTGGGCGCAGATGTATAAAAGATGCGGAGTTTGGTAGGGGAAATTGAGGCGGAGCGCATTGAGGGGGCTGAGCTGGGCTTAGATTGTTCTGTGGGACTCGTTTTGGGTTTCGGTTTTGGGGGATATCATGATCGTGTGTTGTATGTCATAATCAATGTTTTTGTGAACGTATCAGGTGGAGGAAATGTCTTTTGCGTTCTTGCCATTGGGTTGGATTTTAACGAGTTAGATACCTGCAGAGTTGACAGTTTGTCTTATTTATCGGGATTTCAGGAAAAAGATATATTGGCCTATCAATATCAGCTGAAATCGTGTGCTGTCTCACTCCCAATTTCAAGCTGCTTGAAAGATGTCATACACCCTATATATATGTTCTGGTCCGTTCAGGGATTCAGTCCATACCGGTATGGACTGGATATCGCAACGGACCAGGCCAATACGGGATTAAAATGGTCAATGCCACGAGGAATTTACCACAGACGTTATAATTACTGAATAGGGACATAAACAAGATATGAAAATTGGTCAATGCCATGGCTTAGCACAACACCACAACAGCACAGCGACTTTATAATTACTAAATAGGGACATATGGTAAAATCTCGCGCACAAGAATATAATATAGTACTCTCCAATAAGACGTTGTGGAAGGTCAGGACGGATTTGCTATGGGTGTGGAGTGCGAATAAGAAAGGTGTTGCATAGAAGGTAGAATATGATAGCACGCATGTTTATACACAACATCCCTTTACCTCTGTGGAAAACTTGTCCCAACATGCCACCCAAAAGGCAAGATCCGATCTCACAAAACCACAGGTGCACAAAACACAGCGAAGCGTCCTCTGTCTCAAGGCCCTGTTCAGTTCAAGCGCCACCATTCAAATACCAGCAAAACTCAATCTGAAGCAACTGGATCTGGAAGCCATCAAACGTGGCAAGCTCAAGCCAATGACTTAGAGATCATGATACGAGGTTCACGATGATGCATTCGGTGCAGTAACATAAGTAGCCCTCTACGAGAGTGTTGTGCCAACCAGACTAGTAGTGACATTGCAAGTGCAGTAGGCCAAAGCGATATGCTAAAGAACAGAACTTTCTATCTCATATTCCGTTAGGTGAATACAATGTTTGAAAGCATAGCTAGAACAGTTGTATCTGGGATGTGTGTGGGCTATATGTGACGGTGACAATTTATAATAATATTATGTCGGAGGTGATTGTATTTACAAATTTGCAACTAGAACATTCGGGTACATGATGCATGAGAAAGTACCTATGATTATTAAGAATGTAAGGATGATTAAGAAAGTAATCATGAATAAGATGCAGAGAGGGGCTTTTGGGCTAGATTTTACCATACATATGTTATATTTATGCTATCCCGGAACGGCCCGGCAACTCGCAACTGCCCGGTATGGACCGGTATAGGGGGACCATACCGGTATATGGACCGGGCAATCTCGGAAATGCCGGGTCCATACCGGTATAGGTGAATCCCGGAACATATATACACCCCCATCTCCTTCTTTTTGTTCAAATTTTTTAAGTACTCGCATTCTTTACGGCCCTCTAGTTCATTTGTAACAGTGTCTTTTGACTTTGAGATTTCAAACAACTTATCACCAACAGGCCTGGCAGCCGCAAAGCTTAACCGACCATTTGGGGGGGATAGAAGGTTGGTTGATTTTTTATGTATGCACATCCTGCATAGTTGCACCGAGAAGTGCCGAGGCGAAAATATTTGCGACTCCCCCCCCCCCCCCCTGCAGATTATATAGGGAGCCTCGAACCAGACTAGGAGCCTCGCAAATACTTTTGCCGGGGGTATTGTACAAGTTATCTATGTTTTACCCTAGTCTGGTTGTTACCCCACCTCGCCCAATTCATACTGTAGTACGCAGTTACATATACCGTTGGTAGCAACCACCTCACATCAATATCATATCTCAACCAAGTCCACTGAAAACACAAGACCCAAAAACAAACTTCCCCTCCTAAAGAACAAAAAAATGCGTGCCTACCTCTACGATAACATCGAGGTATCCTCCTCCTCCCCCGCCGCTACTACACTACCCCATCGCACCCACCCTCTTACCCTCCCCAGTAGTTCTGTACTAACCCCCCCGCCTTAGGGCGATCAACGTCTCCCACACGACTCCGGAGTCCCCATCACCCCCAGCACACTCGAATCCCTGGGCATCTTCATTCAGCATATCCCACTCAGCGACCTCCCCGCGCTCAACGCACTCGCCTCTTCCCGGGCGTACAACAACCGGGACGAGATCACCGTGTCCCCAGAGAGCATGGGTCCTGCCTACGAGGGCAAGATGAAGACGTTCTTCAAGGAGCACCTCCACCAGGACGAGGAGATAAGGTGGATTGTGGACGGAAAAGGATATTTTGATGTGAAGGATGACAGGGCCTTGGTGGATGGTACACAAGGGAGCGGGCAGTGGATTAGGATTGAGTTGAGCAAAGGGGATTTGATGGTCCTGCCGGCTGGGATCTATCATAGGTTTGCGATAGCGGAGACGAATGTGAGTTCTTCCTGCTTCGGCTTTGGCTTTGGCTTGGAATGATGGGCTTGCTAATTGACTCGATGGATGGATATCAAGTATATCAAAGCGGTGAGGCTGTTTAAGGACAAGGTGGGTCAACTTCCCCCCCCAACCCCCAAATGGATATAAGGGAATATAATATGCCAAACTAACACTCACTCCACTCCGCAGCCACAATGGACACATATCAGCCGCAGCCAGGAGGTCGATAAGAGTGACCATCGTAAGGCGTATTTGCAGTCTTTGGGAACAGCCGTATAATAGGGGATATCATATTTGTTTTGCCTGCCTGTTGGAGGGGTTCGTCGTGAATGAAAACCCACCCAGCGGATTTGTTCTAGTAGGCGAAAATCTCCCAAAAGAGAGATGGGAAGAACAAAAAGAAAAAAGGAAAAAAAAAATAGGATATGTACGGTATACACAGTCTTTTATATTTTATGGGGAGGAGGAGGGTTCTATATTCCCCACCAAGTAGTTTACTGGCGGGTGCTTATATATGGCACGAGTGTACCGTCACCTTCCCCTACTCAAGTTATCATGATGATTATAGGACCAAGGAAAGAGAAAAAAAAAAGTAATGTTGATTCATAAGTATGCTCTTGTAATAAGAGGATAGCACGTAAAAAACAGCCCTCGCAACCGTATATCCCAAGTACCAATACCACACACATAATGATTAACCCACCTACACCATATCATATAACTATTCCCACTTCCCTCCACTAACCACCAACCTACTTCTTCGGCCTCGAAAACCCCGGACTCGGCACCGCCATCTTAAGAACCTTGTAGTTGCTCTCCAAAAACGGCGGAAACCTAAACCCAATCAACCAATCCACCCAACCACCGTTATTCACCACCACCGATCTCAGATGGACAAAGCTCAAGATACTCCACTTTCCTCTATACTTGCCCGTCCCACTCTGGCCTACCCCACCAAACGGCAACCCTGCAATAATCGAATTCACAAACGCTTCGTTTACGCAGAAGCCGCCTGAGCGTGTATTATTCAGCACAAGATCTTGCTCCGCCTTCTTCTCCGCAAAGACATATGCGCCGAGGGAGGTATCAGACATCTTCCTCACTACGTCGACGGCGGAGGCGAGGTTATTGTCGTCGTAGACGATATACGCCAACGGTGGGCCAAAAATCTCCTCCTGCATAAGTGAATCCGTTTCCCATTTTCCCTCACTGACGTGGCCCAGGCTAATGAGAGTCATCTCCATCAAGCGGTCCTTGGGGTCAATGATTTCCCCTCCAATCTTGACCTCGCCAGAGGTGGTTTTGAGGATTTCATGCACGCGGTTGAAGTGCCGGTCGTTGACGAATCGAGAGTAGTCTGGGGAGTTTCTGAGCCCAGTGGGGTAGAACGAATTTAGGACTTTGGAGAACTCAGTGATGAAGGCAGTTTCAAGCGAGCGGGGGATGACGAGGTAGTCCGGGGCGACGCAGGATTGACCGGAGTTGAGGGATTTAGCCCAGGCAATGCGTTTGGCGGCGACGGGGATGTTGGCGGAAGGGGCGATGATTACGGGATTTTTGCCTCCACTGTAACGTATAGGGGACGAAGTTAGTATGTCGTTATATATTCATTTTGGGGAGGCACATACAGCTCGAGAATAACGGGAGTCAGGAACTCCGCTGCAGCCCTAGCGACAATCTTCCCGACCGCTCCATTCCCCGTGTAGCAAATCTTATCAAACTGCTGCTTCAACACCAACGTAGTCTCCGGCACTGCACCCTGAATAACTCTATAACACTCCTTGTCCATCCCACTAATCTCAAATAGCTTCTCCAGCGTGGCTGCGCTGTGCGGGGAAATCTCACTCGGTTTCAAGATACAAGTATTGCCCGCCGCGATCGCACCAAACAACGGGACAAGATTCAAATTCCAGGGGTAGTTCCATGCGCCAATAAGCAACACTACGCCCAAGGGGTCCTTTTTCAAGTATGTCTGATGAGACCATCGTAGGTACCACGGAATTCCCTCTGAGACGTTTTCATCTGCAAGCCAGGTCTTCATGTTTTTGATCATGCTGATGAGCTCGGATTTCGTGTAGTTGATGTCGGCGAAGGATGTCTCAAAGTGGGCACGGCCAAGGTCCGCAGACATGGCGGAGATGGCGGTCGCCTCGATGTCGCAGAGACCATAGTAGAGTTTTTGGAGTTGGTTGATGCGGAACTCGAGGGGCCGGGTGCGGCCGCTGTGGAAGGCGCTGCGGGCGGTGTCGATGATGGTGGGGATTTGGTCGAGGGGGGTAGATTGGAACTGGGGAAGGGTAGCGGCGAGGGAAGGGTCGGCGAGAGGCATTGTTGCTAATTGTGTGGGGGGTGTGTGTTGGGGGGCGGGGGGGGGGGGGGGGGGAGGAATTGGGGTGATATTGGGGTTTGTAGCAGTTCTGAAGCAGCAATACAATTCTGTAGAAGTCGGTATCTGTTGAGAATGCCAGAAGGACCCGAAGTTGTCTCGAGACTGAGATACTGGCGGGGGAAATAAGTATCCAGTTTCTGGGGGTATTCAGCAGCACACCCAACAATCCCTGCCACACATGCAACCCTCGTATCGAAACTGCGAATCCCCCAGCGATTTGCCTCACTAAGGCCGCGTGCGGCCAACCTGACCTTGCTTCTGACACTCCAATTGCGGCTCACCGACGTGTTGTAACCAGAAAAGCCGATGTTCGGCCCTGCTGGGACAAAGGATACCCGAACATAACAGTTGCGTTTACGTATACATACAACATACAACATTCTTGATATGAAGATAATGAAGGATCACTCCAACTCTCCGAGAAGCATTGCCGACGCCATCAACCTCGTAATGGATTCTATTGGCAGCTGGCAGCCTGTGTTGGGCGACTTAGGCACCGCCTATTAGCACTTAACTTTCAGCCCCCACATTTGACAACTCAGCAGAGGGCGAGGAGGGATGGTGTGTTGATTCTCGGTGACTGGGAAGTCTGCCTGGCGGATCTAGAAAGCTGGTATTGATTGGTTAAAGGTATCTGCGAGACTGGCTCTGGTGATAGCAACTTTGAATTGTTGCACGCTGCATGCCTATATGGGATTTAGGAATACGGTACAATTCATGCAGCGTGCAACAATTCATTAATCTCGTTGATTGGCTGTGAGTGCCAGCCAACCCGGGTGCCAAATGGTCGGTTGAGGGTAACGCCTTGTTCGCGCCAACCAGACTGCAGAGCCCCAAAATCAAAATTATGAAGGCAGGAGTCCTGTTCGTGATATCTTCAGCGTACACAAACTTCATTCACCCAGCCTACGACTCCACTTTCGTACCGAAGCCACTACAAGAGTAAGTCTCAACCTCCTTGACCTACTACCAAAAAGGAAAAAAGGTACAGAAGCAACGTAAATTCATTACAAGAATCAAAATACCACAAAACCAAAGCAAGTCCAGCAAAAAAAGATCCACATACAGCCAAAATGCTGGGGTCCGTGCATGCTGCCCTCCCCCCACCCTTTTTGACAAAACAGAAACCTTTGGTCGAGTAGATCTTATTAGATATCCTTATAGACTCTCTGCTTTTGCACCTCCCTCACTGGATATTCTCCTTGGATTGACTTTCCGTCCCAAGCGATCATGTGAGGGAGGCCCTTATTCCCCTCTCCGCGTAAGTCCACAGTCAGTGGCGCCCACTTGGAACAATACAATTACCTCCTCTTCTCCAAGTGGCTGTCAATTCTCGTCCACCTCTTCCTCGTCCTCTCCATCGTGGTCTTCACCTTCAGTCCCAGACATATCGCCATCCCCGTCTTCACCTTCATCGCCTTCATCGTCATTATCTCCATCGCCGTCATCATGCTCGCCTTCTGCTCGAGAGTGTTCGCCTTCTTCGTTTTCGCTAGGGAGACGATCGCTGGGGAAGTTGAGGTGTTTCCATTCTTCAATCTATGGTGGGAACAGAATGTGTTCAGTGATGCCCGGCGTAGTTTAGGAAGTATTACATGGATTACGAAAATGTATAGTAATTTTCCCTTCATGAGAAAAATGAACTCACCTCTTCAATAATTGCTCGTAACCTATCCCTCGTTGTCTCAACCGCATGGCTTCCCATTAAAAGACGAAGTGGTGGATGTTCGCAGTGTGCAAGCTATATAGCCCCCCAAAGTAATGTCAGTGAGGTTACTGGTTTGTGTAGATAAAGTACATACCTCCCACACACACTCCGCAATCTTCACTGCACTCGTGGGCTGATTATGCTTCAACCAATCCACCATCTTCAACGCATGCTGTGCCGGGCTCGTACTTGGTCTATACGGGGCACTAGGGGGCTTAATCAAGAAATGGCCCCACAGTGGTGGCTGAATATTTGCCGCAAGCTCATCTGGCCTATACCACATCACATCTGTTAGAAGGAACAGCTACTATAACTTCACATCATAGAGAACATACTCATCCCTCCTAGTTATACTGGGCTCTACTAGCGTCGCCTTCACCCCAAATGGCTCAATCTCATACATCAGGCTCTCTACTAGGCCCTCCACTGCAAACTTTGTCGCACCGTACGGTCCTAAGCCCGGGATTCCAGAGAATCCGGCGATGGAGCTGAAGATTATGTATCTGCCGTAGCCGCGTTCACGGAAGTACGGGAGGGTGAGCTGTAGGATATTAAGTATTCCTAAAACGTTGGTGTCGAATTGGGAGCGGATGTCTGTTTCGTCTTGGTCTTCGCAGGAACCGATGATACCTGTAAACAGAAAATGTAAGTGATGTAAACATGGGCCATATAAATGATTGGTTGGAGCGGGGAGAAGATTACCGAAACCAGCACAGCTACATTCTAGCAAAACAACAGCTTAGCCATAATCACTAGAAGTACCATCTCTCCACATTCACCATCGCTACCAATACCACCATCCCTCATCCCTCCAATGATATAGAGTTCAATACTAACTTCGCAATAACATCAATCCTCCCCCACTTTGCTCTCGCCTTCTCTATCACCTCCTCCAACGTCCGTCTAACTTTGACATCACACACCAACCCCTGACATCTCGCATGCCAATTCTGCATAACTTGCTCCCCGTCAACGTCCCTCCCAACCGCTGTAACATTATCCCCCATTTCAAGTGCATTACGGCAGATTGATCTGCCGAGATGGCCCGTAGCCCCAAAGATCTATCTTCCCGCACCACCCATCAGAATCAGCTTCAAACCCATCACCCCATCACCTAATCTCCCATTACAACTAGAGCCCGCTACGTACCACCCAAACCAACTTCCTCGGTCTATTTTGTAGACTTGGCGGCTCACTAGAGCTCGGCAAATGTGGTATGTATCCCACTGGCATCTCGATAAAATCCGGATCATGGGTATCATCGCCTCTCCTTCCTCCTTCTACGCTTTCCTCTACATCAGCGTCCCCGTCCATCTTGATATCACTGGCTCCAGCAGCAACCGTGCCTTCGCTATGCGCAGTGGGACTGGCCGTGGTGCTACTCGTCGCAGCAGCACTGCCATCACGAGAAGTGAAACTCATGGCTCGAGGATGGAGAGATACTAGGTAGGTAACTACTTAGTAGGGTATCTTGGAAAATGCTGTCCAGTTAAATGTTAAAAATGCAACGATGTTGGGCAACCCAAACCTCCAGGCTGAAAAGCTGAATTATCTACCTGTCAGAATGTAAGAAGCAGGGACTGGAAACCGGAGATTTGATTTGGCTCGCTCTGGGTTAGGGAAGTATATGCGGCATGCAAGGGCTTACAAGGGCTTACAGGATGCATATACATGCGATGCTTGGCTGCGGCATTTTCAGGGTAACCGAAACTCGCTTGGTGCAGTTCTAACGGCGCGTATCAAATGATCTTGGGATAGTTTTGAAACGAAAACTGCTGCGACCTTAGAATAGAGGTTTCCGCCACCCCTCCGAAAGAATTTGGTAAGCCTTATGAGGGGGCAGTTGAGACCCGAGCTACTAGACTAAACTTGTTCTGTTTCTAGCATTTAGGTATCGTAGTCACAGGAGGGTGTTGTGCCAACCAGACTATATCGTAGTCTGGTTATCGCTATGCTGCGCCTGCTATTATACATTTTGCCCCCCTCCTCCAACCGCACTACCCCTCGCAGAGCAATTTCTATTGCTTTATGTCTCCCTTCCCATCATTACCGTTCTCTCCATCACCCTTCCCCCGCCCTTCCCCATATTGCTTCAAAATCTTGACCGCATTCTTCGAGAACACATAGCTTAGCCCACTCCAGATTGTTGTCACGGCCACAGTGTATCTAAATCCACATATCAGTACACGGCCCTCCCTACTATACGCTTCAAAACCTGGGGTATACTCACTGAGCGGCCACCATCGCCGCCTCACCGATCGGCAAAATTGGCGCCGCCGTACTCGCCGTAATCAACCCCAGCTGCAACAACGTATTAACCTTACTTATAGTAGTAGGCCTAACTTCCGCACTTGGCAACGAGAAATTCCAATATCTCATAAACGTCTTTGGCGGGGGTAGACTGATATATCGATACCAGATCGCACTGATTGCAAGTCCCACATCTCTTCCCAAGATAATCACGGTAAGCCACACCGGTAGTAACCCTTTCATCGCAAGTGATACTGTGAGCACGGTGACTAATAGTTTATCTGCCATTGGGTCCACTACACTGCCGACGACGGTTTGTAGTTTCCATTTTCGTGCTATCCAACCATCAAGAACATCGGTTATGCCGGCAGCGACGAGGAGAGCGAGTGCAGGGACAGTTTGGTCGTGGAGAATAAAGTATCCCAAGGCGGGAGTAGAAAGAATGCGGGTGAAGGTAAGGAAATTGGGGACATTGTAGATTTGTTCATGGGGCGTATATGGGAGCTTTGGCTTGGAAGGAGCGGGGAGGTCACTGATAGAGTTAAGAGGCGTCGAGAGATGAGAGATATGAACTGAGATATCCATCGGAGGATAGAGCTGTCCTTAAGGGACCGCGGTAGAACAGGAGGAGGCGGAGGAGGGTATTGCAACGTACGTCTTTTCTCCCTCCTGCTTCTTTGACAACAGTATAGAGCTACCCCGGAATGCTCTTCGCAAGATATATACCGACTTGTAAGTTGATAAAGACGACCGGAGGCTAGACGTAATTCCCCAATTCAGCCCCAGGATACACTTGGGTCCCCAATGCACTCTCCAACGTATTCACTGACAGTTCAATGGAATGGGTATATTGACCAGTGAACGAAGGTAGGTAGGTAGGGACATGGCCGGCTTACCTACCATGATACCTCCTGTGATCCTAATCCCCAGCCTAGCGACTGCATTACATTTCTATCATTTCCAAGTTGTTTTGGTATCGAGGAAAAACTCGGAGGTTGCAGAAAGGATTTGGTCAAGGCACTGACACCGGTTCTCCACGCTGTTGATTGAGCAAAGCATGCCCGCCCGAGAGGTACCGAGCGAGTGACGACCCTCGCTGCCATGATGTGGTGAGAAGGTACGCACTGCTGTTTGAGACTGGCGTTGTTTCCCTCAGCACTGGTAGTGAGATTTGATTTGTCCTTGCTCTGTCGGAATTCTATCTAGTCTAGAATGTCGAATGCGATTGCTCTCAGCAATCGTATGAGGCTTGTATCCGGCGAGACTACCGGCGCATTCCAGATTCCAATTGGAGGTAATCGGATTTGTCAGATCTGTTTATCGCCGCCAAGTTTTCTGCTAACCCACCGAATTTGCATAAGCTCACCTCTGATGCTGATGCAAGAATCACTGGCTCACATTTACTATGCATTGTATTGCAATAGTTGTTACTCCGTACTCCGTACAGTAGCCTAATATGCAAAATACATACATACATACATAGAAAAAAGTAAGCGTGGGGGGAAAGTCTCTACACACCCCTTTTTATGCATCCACGCATTGTATACAAGTGTCACTGGATTCTGCTTGGTACCAAGAAGTATGTAACAGGCTGAAATGAAAAAGCAAATACAGACTTTGAGCATGCATCTAGACCCCCATCAGGCAACGCGCTGCAAAATGGAGAGATAGTTGACTATCAATTGGCAATGGTATCTAGCCACTTACGTATAAGGAGCCCGCGCCTGAAGACCCTGTCTCGTCTGCAGGAAACCCTGAGCCCCTTGGAATATCTGCAGAGTATATAAAGCGTTGTGCCCCCGCCCCCCTCCCCCCCCCAAGCCCGTGCTGGTAAATAGAGGCAAAGATACGCAAACGGCTTCTGGTATCCAAACAAACGAAATAATTCATCCAAGGGCGTGGAGCCTATCTGACCATATGTATATCCGAATCTCCAAATCCAATTTTCGAACGGAAGCCTTCCCTCCTATTCTCCTCGGCTCCAACCCATATTCCGAAAGTCTGATCTAAGACCAAAAGTCTATCCCAATGTCGTCGAGATAAGCATCCCTCCACACACCCTCAACCAAAGATCCAGAAGCCTACTTCCGGATACCCCCCAGCAAACCTAAGTCAAAACTAACTTGACTTTCGTCCAAACCAGGTCATGTCCTCAAACATCTGCTCCCACCACTACTGGCTGCAGTGGGTGAAGGTGATAGGGAAAGTTGAGTTTGAGACCGTCTCACTCACAAAAGTCTCTTGTGCGTTTCGTCCCAATTATCATCTGTACCGCGCGCTTGGAATTACCGGATTAGGGAGGTGTGGAGGGCTGTCAAAGCATGATTAATATCGTCAGTTTTGGTGTGGTGCGGTTGGCTGCCCAACACGGTACCTACCGTTTATTGGAATGCTGCTGTGGTTTCATAGCTAGGCAGTATCAGGTGGGTCGAAGCTAAGTTTGTCCAACTGTTTGAGATGCGTGAGATTGGAATTCGGGGGACGAGGGCTCCAGTGAGTTGTCGCCGTTCCTGGAAGAAATGTAAGTCAAGGGACAGTTGAGGGCGTTATAAATACTTACTATAACCCTGAAATACCCACAGGATATCTCACATTGGAGGAAATAAACTTGACTAGCTAGTCTCGAGATGAAGGTAAACTACTCAAGTCAATGTGAGCAAGATGAAGTCAAGCAATAGTGGCTGCACTCATCGCCAGTCAAGAGCTCTTAATTGCAAATGCGCATGTGTGTGACCGAAACCTTTCACCGGCAATGTCCTGCACTGGTGAGTCGTCATATTTATTCCCTCGTGGTACCCTCACCAGTCCAACCAGCCTGTTGCTGAAAAGGAACCTTCATCTTCATATTATAAGATGATATCAATATCAATATCACCTCAAATCGTGTGCTATCTCACTTCCAATCTCAAGCTGCTTGAAAGTTGCCATAACCCTCTATATACACCCCATCTCCGCAATATTTTTGTTCAAATTTACAATATACTCACATTCCTTACGGCCCTCTAGTTCATGGGGGGTGTAACAGTGTCTTTTGACTTTGATTTCAAACAACTTATCACCAATAGGCCTGGCAGCCGCAAAACGTCTTACCCTCAACCGACCAGTCAAACACCAACTACCAACTATCATATATGATGCAAAAGAGGCACCAAAAGAAAACTAAATTTAACTGCAAGCAAATGAGGACACAAGAGCTGACCCGCAGGACCCTGAACCAGGATTATGTAGTGTAGTCAGCCCTCAATGGCCTTGAGATACCAATACTGTGCTATATTCACGACCGTTTCCACCTCGAAAAGAAACCAATAAATCAAATTGCACCAAGGAAACACTCCGGAATCGAAACACCAACTTGTTTGAAGCGCTTTCCACAACCGTATCATGATATCACTCAACAACGTCAGAAATATCTCTAACATGAAAGGCAAGCGTGCCAGAAACTGACAACTAAATTGACTAATGAATCTAGATTCCCACAGGCTTATCCAGGCGTAAACAATAACAATGAAATACCACGCTTGTACTAATCCAAATGCTTTTCCCGCCCGTCTCCATAATTTCTGCGTGTATCCTCCTTTTACTCTTCCTTGACTAGTACATCACCGAGACCTCGAAACAAAAGGCAAAGGCAATTAACACATCAAGAGTCTGGCACAGAATCGAAGAGATATTCGATCTGTCAGTAGAGAGCAAAAAAAAAATCACTCAGACACAATCAAAGTTTACAAAGGAAACACCGCAAATTCTTTCGCCTATCGCCCCACAACTCATGAACACCTCGAACGAAAATTCAAAGAAAAACCGTAAAGAAACGAAGAAAAATGGAAATGGTAAAAAGAAATATCATACATACAAATTCCAGGGTCTCGTCTATTCCCTGGGATAGTAGTTGGGGTTGTATCCACGGTTGATGTGTCCACGGACAGGCCCTGGAATCGAGCCGCTGTTTGCAATGCTCTCAGTACGATCATTATTGCGAGTTACATTATTGCTCATCAATCCTGTGTTGTGGACTGGTGATACCGCCATCTGATATGGCTGCTGAGAATCGTATTCGGAAGGAGCACCGCTGTGGTGAGCAAAAGTTGAGCTGCTAAGATAGGCCCCGCTAATATCTTCTGCACGGGAAGCGAGATGTTGCATAGTCGAGCTGGATGCCATTCCAGATTGCAAGCGAGTGTGTTGGTTTGTCGGTGGGCTCCCAAGGGTCTCCGAAGGCCCGGAAGAGAAATAGAGAGTGCCATGGCTAGAACTCATTCGGTGGGGCGAAGTCATAGCCGGGATCTGAGCTTGTTGATGGAGAGAATCTGCGTATTCATTGGTGGGCTGCGAGGCATAATGAGTTGAATGTCCAGCATATGAGCGGGGCTCCTGAGGTGTATAGGTGTTGTGGGCATTCTCCTGGTAGTAGTTACCAATGGAGTAGTTGGACTCCTGGGTTCTTTGGTGTGAATATATGCCCAATGGGTTATTGAACTGGTAAGTGGGTGGTTGATATTGTACATAGCTTGGTGCTGGTGCCGGAGCCTGAGGATATCTCCCTAGTTGTTGGGTTTGCTGATACACATCTTGCTCTAGCGGTGGAGACCTTGAACTAGATGATCGGAGTGACCGGTCGCGGGTCGGTCCGCTCACCTCAATACCGAATTGGTCGATTGGGACACGGAAACTTTGGTCTTTTAGAAATTCATCGTAAATAGCGTCGTGTGGGTAGATGTCCGATGGCGAGGAGAGACCCCCATCAATAAAGGAAAGGTAAGAGAAATACCAGACAACGTGGTAAACATGCTCACGAAACGTGATGGAGAAGGTTTTCTTGATAAGCCCGTCAACTTTAAAATGATAAGAGTCGTTCAGAGACCCAACCAGCCTTCGTTCTTCGTCCCTCGTTAACTTTCTGCTAGCATCAGCTACGAAAATTTCCTCCGTCTCGTTAAGGGAATTTTGATGACGGCCGGGGGAGTTCCTATCGTAAGGGCTGTATCGCTTTGGTCGCTTTGTTGCCTTTTTCTTTTCTCCGGGAGCAAACGCTTTGTCAAGTTCGCGGTAGACAAGGAAGTTGTTCAGAATACGGCTCGGGCTCCAGTTAATACCATCGGTCCAGCGTTTGATTCCGGAGTCGGCTTCGTTGTAGACGAAGACATTTCCGGCCTTAACTAGGTCCAGTCGCTCACGATCATGTGGCCTTCTCAGAATGGGTAAAAGGCGACCTTCAATACAGCGTTGCACTAACAGGAGGGCATCCTTGGTGTTATAGATGGCAGCCATTGTGGTGGGCTTCAGTTCAGAGCCGGAGGGGCTGCTGCGGTCACGGTGACCGTAGGTGTTGTTAAGGTTCATGTTTACTTTAGATCGGGAATCCATTTCGTAATAGGTTAAAGCAAGGCAAGAAATGGATAGAGATGGTTAAAGCTGGCTAAAGATGGTTGAAGGGAGAAAGAGTGCAGGATGCAATGGTCTGTGTGGATAGCGAGGGTTTCAGCAAGTGAGTTCTGGAAAACTGTATTAGCTTTAGAGGTCTGAAGGTAGGAAGCAGAGAAAGGGTAGGGAGGAGTTAAACTTATAGTAAATTTGTCAACATACCCTTAGAAGGACCTACAGCACGAAGGGGGGTAGACACCCAGAAGCAAAGCGATGCTTGCACGACCTGCTGCTATTCCCTGCTGCTATTCGCTGTCTTCAATCCTCAGGTGTAATAAATCAAATCCGAATTGCTCAATGCAAAGGAGCGTCGGAAGGCCAGCGAGAAAAAATCCTCGACACAAAAGGTTGGATTGATTGGCCCGACACGCAGAATGGTGTGGGTGGTTATTGAATTGAACGGAGGAAGTGGGACAAAGTCGGCCAAGCTAGCAAATGGGAGCAGAGAGCAGCAGGGAGAAGCGATATGAAAACTCGAAATTGGGTGTATCGCTGAATGAGAGATTTGATGCCGATGAGGAGAAATGAGCGTGGCGTATGCGTCTCGGAATTGGCGATTGTGAAGCGGGAACCCAACTCGGAGCTGTATAGGTTGTGTAATAATGAATGGGCGTGGGTGTGCCCCAGGTGTCTGAAGGTGTATGGTGTATATGCGCGTTCGTCTGCTGGTGGTGTAAAGAGAAAGTTAGTGTGTGTGTGCTTCCATTGATGGGGGGTTTCCATTGAGAGGGGGCAAGAGTAGATAATAAGACGAGGGGGTTCGATATGCATAGTATTACCTCTCACTCTCAAGTGGTGTGTGGTATGTGATGGTGTGTGGGTGTGTGGGTGTGTGGGTGTGCGGGTGTGCGGTGTCTGGGGTGTATGGGTGGGGGTTGGTAGGAAGGTGGGACGGCGGTTGATGGATGAACAATAGAGACTATTGAGCTTGCCGTCCGCTGCAGGAGAGGATGGCCTAAGAGAGCTTCTATTGAGCTATGGATAGCCGTTGAGATTAGGGTCAATGAAGAGGTCCGCAAATGGGGAGAGGAGATTCACACGAATGTAGTGGGGAGTGAATGAGAGAGGCGAGGTACCGCGGGGGATATAACTGGCAGTTTGGGAGGGCTTGCTGGCAGATACACGGTCAAATGTCAAGCGGTAGAGCTCTACGATGGGGTGAACTTCGATGGGGTGAACCTCGAGGTAAACTTCGAGGTAACCTAAATACTTCTACGAGGCTAACTGATAAATTGCTGTGAGCTGGGTGCGAAGCGAATCACGAGCTTCGATAGACGGGTGCGAAGCGAGCTATGCACCGAAGGGGCTTAGGACTGGTACACCGGCGCTGCCCTTCAACCAAACCCATGAAACCTTAGCTACAAGGCGAGCGAGTGGGTGGGAGGACCCGTGGGCATGCGGCGACCAGCGTAACTTTACAGTGGGATTATGACGGAGCCGATGTAGGCCCGGGCAAAAGCTAGCCGCGATCATAGAGGTCGGTATTGCAGCGTCACAAGCCCGTAAATACAAGCGTCTGTCCTTTCAACACTCGACGCCGCGTCATGATGCTGCATTGATGCACGGCCCGGGGAGCAGATGGGTAGTCACTGTACCTTATAGAGGGCTACTGCTACATATGCATAGATGTATTGGATCTTTCATATTGATTACGAATTTATTGTACAGCAGTGCTTGAATGATAGGCCCTGTGGTGAGAGGAAAGCAAACTAGGCCTTCCTAAAGGTCAATGGACCTCCATAGGTACTGAGTGAGCGTGCAAAACTCTGGCCCGCGGCCGTTCCGCGAGAAGTTGCGGGTTGGGTTGGGCGAAGTTTGTGCAAGAGTTACTACATACAGTGCAGTGCAATCCAGGAGACTTACAGATAGGAGAAGAAGGGGATTCATAACTTTTGAGTATCGAGCAGCAGGATCATCTGAGTCTAGATGTGTTACCTGTGATTATTATTATGTGCCAACCAGACTATATTATTATCACCAAAGGTGCAAGTGTTCTGCATCGGGAACTGAACTCGATTTCACCACGTTGAGGGGGGTTGTGCTACCCAGCTCAAGACGGTCCAGCACTAGCTCTAGACTGCCCAAATGACTGTATCCCCAGTCTGGAATATCCCAATTTCCCATGGGAGATTTTCCGGAAATCATGATGCGAGCTGCGCAATTCTGTCAATTCTCCCATTTCCCCTTTTCAGTCCTCGCAATCGCCTCTTGTGAATTTCTCTGTATACCCCCTGCGTTGATTATTTGTTCGTTCGGTGCTATGCACAGTGCCTCATGTAGAGACAAATTTCTCAGCAGACCGAAAACCCATAAACCTCTGTGCCTGCTCACCACATACAGGAGTTGTCATCGTTTTCTTGGAATTCAAGTGCCGCCGTTGGGTTGAATTCTGCGAGATGAACACGGTTATGACAAATTTCAAGTTGTTGGGTATCTCTTCCGCCTTCCATCTCTGCCTCTCTCACTTAGAGTACCCGGTTCACAGAAGCCCACGTAGAGATACATGCTTAAAATAAGATTCTACAGCTAAACAGGGCGACAGATACGTATTCATCTGCAGCTTGCTGCTAAGAAAACACCTGAGTTAGGAAATTTGCTACGTTATCGGGAGAAAAACATGCCTGGAGGGCAGCTCACAGGCATGCTCATGATACTCGGCTCTATTGGCTTTCCTTGCCCGGCTTAGCACCGGCAATTTCTGACTGGAGAATGGAATTACATATATATATCTGGTTTCCACTCTCTCGGGACAGAACAGGCTGTGAAGCCAAGACAATAGGAGCACGTTGAAACTTGCTTGACTGTTCTCGTTTGCGCATGCCTGACCGAGTCTTGGAGAATTGCTACTCATGCGCTTGGGTGCGAATGAAACTTGAACATGCAATGGAGAAAATTTAATTCTTATAACATGATCAAGTCGTTGGGCATACCCACATATGCATGGATATACTGCAATGGGCCAGCCGGCCGAGCCCTGACACAATGGTTAGGAGAGAGTTGGAGGAGCACTTGATCCGTTGCAGAAGGGATAGACTTAGGGGAGTTATTATAGGCCAGCTGTTTCAGGCGAGAAATTGCAACCTTCTCCCTGGCCCTGCAAGTGGCAGTTCTTGCCACTTTTGTGCTGTGCGACTGTTCAGTAGTAACTCATCTAAGACTAAGCTTGAGTATTGAGCCCAAGTATCTCCCCAGCAGTTGTAGCGATGCAAGCAGCCTTCCGTGATGTTGACAGGTCAACTCGAGCTCCACAACAGCCTGCGCACGGAAAGGTGTTGATAGGTGCCTTAATAGACGGAGGTTAGAATGACGATATGATCATTCCATTTCAACCACTGGATCTGGCTTGGGTCAGCTCACCTACCCCTGTTGCGACTGCTACGACCACACACCGTTTTACGTATCTGAGAATACGAGTGTGTAGGACGGGGAAACTTAGTGCCCGTTGATCTCATGAGTACTGATGTACGCAGTGTCAGATGCCGCCTAAACAAGACTACCGCCTAAATACGCATTTGCTTTCCCAAAAGGGATCATACAGGAAGGCAAACCAATGAAGCGATGAAGATAAGACAAGATCACTTGCTTACTGTCTAGTGACGAGCACGCCACCCGGGTTTCGTGGCTCATCATGGACCCTTAATAGTGAGTTTTATATGAGCACGCAACGGAAAATGAATGACAGGCTAGTGGGTCAAATTCAGTACTGTTGGTATATCCGTGTTGGGTAATATCCGAAATTCAAGACTCTAGAGGCGAGGAAACTGGATTTCAACCCTCGAGGCCCCTCGTTCGAAACACCACCCACAAAACTAGGTAATTATTCCTTTCTTAGTTGATATATGCCTGGCAGTCTTTGTCCTCAGCGTATCCCTGTCTGCTAGCGCTGGTGATCATTGTGCGGAAGCCAGGTAACATCCTTGCTTCGTACCTACCCGTCAACCGTGACATGCCAGCCCATGTCAGTCTCGATGCGAATTCTGAGCTCCAAGCAGGGATTCAAAAGCCCTCCCAGCAGGGTTTCCCTTTATGAACCAGACTACCTGTTAAGGAAGGCGTCGTGCACGGACCAGTCCGCTGGTGTTGTTAATAAGTGCTGGGTTTGTACATACTTTGAGGTCTCTTAACTCGCCCAATAGGCAATCCTAAAATCCTCAGATGTACAGCAGAAAGCTCACATAATCGCTTCAGGGTAAGATAAGCTCGTCTGCTTGACTCTGATTTACTCTCTCGTATCCGCAATACAGGCACTCTCTAAAAGCACTACTATCGATAATCTGCTGGTAGTCTCCAGCACATCCCGAAACAATCACAGGACGTTTCCTGTTCACCATGATGTTGATTAATATGATTATGACTATATACGTACGTCCATGTCAACACTATACTTCGTCATTACCAAAATTGAGTTTCAGCCAAAGCCCTTGAACTTTAAACGCCACGTTCCAAAGAGATGTGACCCAGATGACAACTTTTATTTTAACCTTTGGGCTACTCAACAAACTTCTGAAATTATCTTTTTTTTTTTCCTTCCCTCCCTCCCTGGCTTTCGCTTGAGCCCGAAGACCGAGAAAAGCTTGTTAGTGAGATGGGATGAGATGGGATGGGGAGAGCTTATTCTGACTGCTATTGTAGAGAGTAGCGATAGTTTAATAGACATGTCACGAACGCGTGCAATAAAACCTGTCAGCTGTGAATTAAGTACATAACGCTCCTGGGATTTCGTCATGATCGAAGAGTGGGTGGGAGGGATCATATGTCATTCCGTTGTTGAATTGGGCTACCTACCCTACATGTATAGAGAGGCACCGAGTTCACGATTTTGTAGCCGCGAAGAAGAGGACAAAACAACCATAGAAATTAAAACAAAAAGTTTTCTTGAAGCCTGCTGGTGCAGCTCCACATAGGATTTATGCGCATGCATAAGAGCATAGATAACTTTTTATCTAGATCTCTAGATCTTATATCTTATTCCTATGCTTATGCTTATTCTTGATTGCCACGGAGATTGTCCATGGAAAAGGTAACTCTGGACTGGAAAGGTTGAGCCTCAATCAATATATAATAAGTACTCGATCCCTTCTGGTCCCTTTCGATGGATTTTGGGTACAGGATATTATGGGATGTTTGAATGATCGATCTAGGACACCCCGAATGCAACTAGAATACTCTAGTATAACCAGGCTACCCGAATACGCCCTTTCGCTTACCTAGTCCCTAGTCCAACGACTGATCTCGAAAACGAAATATCACAAGCACCTCGAGATTCCCTAGCCCATGCTAGCCTCGAACCCATAGGGCACTGTGTTGGGACTCGCAAAAACATCTTCCGCCCCCAACCGAAAAGTCGACCATCGTCCGTGACGTTTATAACCTTACTAACATGAATACACAAATACCTCAGAGTCTAATCAGGTCGAAAAGAAAAGGAACCTTAGTCTCGAAGAAACCCATACTTCGGGTCTTAGCGGTATCAGCTGGATCTCGGAGGAACGAAATTGAATGACATCCTCCCGCTTGTGTTATCGAATACATTGGGTACCTCGTGCTGAAATCGGAGATGCTGAGTATGACGATCATCCAACCAGACTAGATCGACAACATTTACTTGTGTGGGCCGAAAAGTTTATTTTTAAAATGGTGGGCATGCACTTGTGATAATTACTGATATTTTTTTCCCCCATAGCAGTAATGCATGCGGGGAGACAACAGTTCCTGTGACTGTTTCTTACCATGGCAATCTCCGCTGGCGTATGTTGTGCCATGGGGAAGTAGGCACATGCCGGTCGGCTCAGACGCAGACGCCGCCAAAAAATGTTTTCCCACGCTGGAAACGAGCGGGTCTACAGGATATGGATACACCAACACCAAAGTGGATACGATACCGATGCGTGAGAGGTATTATTTCCCCCGCTCGATGCCCACATGGTGGCGGTAGAATGGCCTGAGGTCAAGCGGCAATATGTAATGTGACAGGAGATAACTGTCTTACTTGGGTTAGCACCCGCACCTAGAAGAGATATGCTCGGGGGCCAATGATGGTTGTGTGAGAACAACAATTTGAAACTTATACTGCATGCGTAGCTTGACATATACATGACATGAGATGTTGTGGGAGCCTCAGCACTACACTCCGCATCCAGTGGGGCACACGAAATATGGTGCAGTACCATAGTGCTGTACTACTACTACAGGTAGATCCTCTCTCTTCCCATAATAGGAAAATATCGAGAAATTACATCATTTGGATCATTGGATGAATTACCTCATGATCGAGGCTTGCACAAAGAAATTCAGTGGTGTCTAACGTACTGTTTTGGGGAGGGCAGAGGTACTCGAACTCAAGAGGAGTGGGCGGAGCTAGAAATTTCGAAATATATCCTACGCACAAGGTTTGGTATTAAGGTAAGTACCAGGGCTTCATACAGTTATATATAGGATATAGGTTATAGCTGTCTACAGCGTGCAAGCTTTACAGGAGACAATTTTACTGTACAAGACCTCCTGGCTCTCACCTAAGCTGAAGGAATTTGGCAATATGACTTCATTTCCCAGCTCAACGATCCTGTCATGTAGGTATAGAGTACAGTATGTTTCAAACCCTTCCACCAATGACAATTTCAGGATCTTGTTATCCCAATATCTACCTACTTCATCTTGTCCATTTCACTTCGATTCGCAATCCTTGCAAATGGTTTGCTTACGAATCTCTTGAGATCGCTATCATGCTCCGCGCATCGAGCTCCCCTTCTTGTATACAGATTATCTCATGTATTTCTCTATGCAGGCGCAAGTGGCAGTGGCAAGCTTCTACAACAGGATGCTTGATATTACGGTACCTGTTATAGAGTTCCTTTAATGGAAAGTAACTTGCTTCTTATGTTCTCGTGTTCTCATGTACATATATACCTAGTATCTGTTCACCCTCACTTCTTCACCCCCCCCCCCCCCCCCCCCCCCACCCCTTTACTATTTTTTTCCTCGGGCTCTCCGGCCCATGATTTGTGCTTTAAATATTCCATACTTAGCTACACAAAACGCAAATTCTTTTTAAATAAGAGAAAAAAAAAAAAAAAAAAAAAAAAAAAGGGAAAAGGGGGGGGGGGGGGGGGGGGGGGGGGGGGGGGGGAAGGGGGACTGATATAAATATACAAAAACATTTATTCCATCTGTGGCATTTTTCACTGCGTTAACATATGCTGTCTCCAGCCTTAACTCTTCTGCTGTGTTTTAATTTCCATTTTTGGGGCAGCAGACGTCGTTGGTATTGTTGGTGCGGATATATCGAACTAAATAAACCCTTTTTCATCATGTGGGAACCGCGCACTCCCCCCCCCCCCCTTCCGGCTCCTTTTCAGTTTCCCTTTCTTTTTCTTTTTTTAAAATAAGAAAGTGAAATAAAAAAAGTATTATTCTGTTTGGTTTAGTTTTTGCACTTTTTTGCACACTTCGCAATTAGATACAGGAATATATCAATTAAACATGATCGGAGACTTGTGATGATGCCCAACTAACATTGATGCATTTTTTTGATACCTTCGGCGAATAATCTGGTCGACTGGCCAAACAAGTAGGCCATGTACAGCGGAAACCTGAGTGCTCGGCTAGTATCTAAAGTCTCCAACGCGGGCGTGAAGCACTACGTTTTACTGAGCGCCCGGGCGGTTGATCCCACAAAGAAATTGGCAGGAAAGATGGGCTTCATGGCGATCTCCACAAGTACAG
The DNA here is from genome assembly GCA_003788615.2 of Terfezia boudieri ATCC MYA-4762. Classification (NCBI taxonomy): domain Eukaryota; kingdom Fungi; phylum Ascomycota; class Pezizomycetes; order Pezizales; family Pezizaceae; genus Terfezia; species Terfezia boudieri. Next base: position 116,121 of record ML121623.1, read on the forward strand.
AAAACAACCTTTGAGGCGCATCACATGTCTAAGCTACCATAGAAAGGAAAAAAAGAACGTGTGAAACCCATCCTCCTATCTCCGCTGGCGACGGTAACTCCGTCGCCCCTGCCTCAGTCCTACTCCAAAAGTACAACTCTCCAATTTCCTACATTCCATCTCCCTCAGAACCAGGTATGCCTTATGCCTTAGGCCTCAATGTAAAACCACGGCTTTCTCCCCTGGGCAATCCTCCTCCCTGGCACTTCCATCGGCACAGGCATCGTCTCCGTAAATACCTCCATGCCAAGTGGCTTATTCCTCTCCTCCTGTGGTGTATCATCCTTAAACCTCTCACCTCCCAATGCTCTTCCTTCTCCTGCACCACCAAACTCCTCGCTCTTGCTCGCAGAAGCGCTCACAGGGATCAACACCCCGCACTCCCAATTCTTGACGTTGAGTTTTGGCGATTTGCTGGTTTTATCCATGACAAGTTTGCCCCTATATAAACAAGACTACATTAAACTACTATTGTGTGGTGGCCATGGGCATGGCAGGATATGATTCAGGTTTGAATGTAGTGGAGTGATATCGTTTTAATGTACTCAGTGAGGGGGGTGGAGAGACCAGGTAGGCAGATATGTAGGTATATATGTATGAAGGAGATGCACACTCACCACGCGCTCTCACTCAAATTAGCACTCCCAACATACGCGTATGCATCCACAACTCCATTCTTAGTCTTGATCTCCCTCGCTGGTCGTGCGAACAAGAGCTATATCCCCGCCCATCGCGTGTCGCACATCCACAAGTCAGTATAAAGCCGCTAAATTACTCTGTATCAAGCCCTCCACCGTTAAAGTAGTACGTATCAAGCCCACCCTCCTGTACAGCCGTTTATTCTTATTCTCGCGTGGTGTGACCCAACTTTCTTCCACACCACCACATCAACACGCCGGCGCGGTAGATAGCCTTGTTCCCTACGGCATCTGTCCAGAGAGAAAGCAGAAAGCGAAGGGGTTTGCGTAGTCCTCATCTTGGCTAAAACAGGAGGTCATAAAACCTCAAAGGCTCGAAAATAAACGAAAGGTAACTGACCTTGTTGTGCATCAAGACTTTAGCCCTTGTACTAACACAATCCCTCATAACCTCTTTCGGAAACGTCGGCGCATCCCACCACTTTCTTTGAAAACAAACCGTCCCCCCGGCCTGTAAGTAGCCGTCGCAAAAAGGTGGGTGTCAGCACGGTCAACCACGTAAACAACTCGAACACCATAGAAGTCCTCCAATCCCTTCAGCCAAACAGAGGAAATGCCGATCTCTCCTCCTCTGGGTTTCTTTTGCACAAAATACGAAATGCGGGGAAAGGAATAATTGGACACTGAACAGGAGGGGGGCGTACGTACACCAGTACCACCTTTGCTCTGGGCAACGGTATCATGCGTAGGGAAGTACACATTGAACTTATCGCTGATATCTGATTCCCATGTTAATTCTACATTGGCCGGCTCGTTATCGTCCTTGGAGGAGGAGGGGTGCGAGGCGCGGGCGGTGAAGGTCAGCCGATTACTTTGAGCGGGTTTCTTGCCCCGTGATTGGAGTTCTTTGAGCCCGTTATCGCCTAGAGTAATTACACATAGATTGAGCACCACTCTAGCTTCTTGAAAAAGCCGCTTGGAAAGACGCAGATAAAGGAGGAGACTAACCCATTACTGCTCTATACATATTGGTCAAAAACACCTTATTGAGTGCGCCAACTGATGAGGTCTGGTGCATATTAGCTCATCCCGTACGCCGAAATGCCCCAGACACCGTGACCATATTTGCCGGCAGCTCAGCGAGAACTGCCGAATCAAGCCTGAGCGAGATAGGGTCGGGTACATACCACATAATCCACCATAAGCCCTTTCCCCGACTGCAGCCCGAGTGCCCTGACAGCTGCAGCTAGCCCAGGATAACCCGTTCTCTTCCATTCGTCCCCGGTGTGTGATCCACCAATACTGTGCACAAACGTCAGATGAGCTGTTTTGCTATAATCGATGCGATGCAAGGCGTCTAGAATGTTATCCGGGTAGCCTTTCTTCTTGCAGAAGTAGATGAGCTCTTTTGCGAAGTACGTCAACTCGGATTCTTTGAGCCGCTCTTGGTCTCTTGATGTTCGGGGAAGGTCGATTAGAAATACGGTCTGAGTAAAATTAGCTTTCGAATATTAGAAGTTTTCAGGGTAATTTTTTTGGTGATCGTCCGGGCATACATTTTCCATAATACCGTTATGCCCACCCCAGTCGAATTTTACAAGGTTGGCTGTTGGAACCACTATTCGTAGATAATCTTCGTGGAAAAGTAGCATCAGCTTGGAATGCATGCAGTTGATTTGCCCAGACATGTCCGGGAAGACCAAAGTGACACCACTTAACACCGAGAACATTTTCTTCAGCCGTTCTTTCTGTCACATAGATTGAATTAGATATTGTTACTCTCACAGAAGTAGCCATGACAAATACCTCTTCCCTTTCCTTAGCTTGCATCACCAGTATCAAACCCGTGTCCCTTACATTCAGCTTGTCCATTATCCAAGTCGTATCCCACTGATACGCACTCAATACCGCCATAGTAAGCGTATCCTGGAGAACCATTAGAAAATTCCACATCCGTAAAACTCAAAAGGCCCTGGGAAAGCCCATACCTTCTGCAATACCTCCTCAATCGTGATATCATCCCCCTTCCTTTCTACCCCCTCCAAATACGTCTTCTTCACCACCCCGTCTGGGTACAGTACAATCCCATCCTCATCCTCATCCAACGTAGCCCAGCTCCTAATCTCACTACCTAGCCTCACCCTTGGCCCCACAGGCTCCGCTTTCTCCGGCTCAGACTTTTTGAAGCCTAGGGTCCCACATCCAGAATCCGGTGACTCCGACCAACTGGAGGAATCTCCACCGTAGAAACTTCTCGGTGGGACTTCCTCGGTTCTCTGTGTTTTTATAGGTCTGCCGGCCCCACTCGACCTTCCTGGGCTGCCTGTCTCGTCTAAACCCCTCTTCACTGATTTCACCACTCTGACTGGATTTGCAGGTACGTTCACAGCCCTTTCTTTTACTCTGGCAATCCGTTCTTTTTCCAGTTTGATCCGGTCATCTGCAGACAGACCAGCTACTGGAAAACCTTGGACCGAATTTGTATTTTTTCTGTTCTGAGGTAGTGGTGGGGAAACAGGGCGGGTGAGCAACTGAAGCTGAGCAGGTGATTTGACCGAGGAGGCTCGGCTAGGACCGGCAGTATGCTGAACATCATCCTCCCCATCGCTATCTAAGCAAATAACCTCTTGCTCATGGCTCGGGGGTGTCGGTTGTAGAGACATTGCTACAGCTCCTGATTTGTTTATTATCAGCTGAATAAAGATGTTTGTGAATATTACTTACTGTGAATCTGGCCAGACCCATCTTTATCCCACTTGGTCCCATCAGTCATCTTTCTTGAGTAGCCTTGCGAGAAATTAGCTTTGCTACCAGGAGTGTATGTTGATGGTGTTGCTGCGCCGGAGGACGTGAAGTGTGCCGGTAAAAGCCTAATCGATAGCATGAGTCGCGTAAGGAACATGTAATGCACATGGAATATAATGGAACGGTTCAGTCGAAGTGTTCTCGCCCATATATTTTTCCTATTTTTTTCGAGAGCTATTTGCTGTTCGTCAATTGCACAAGGATCTTTTATCTAATCTTCGACTCCTTAACGTTATGGGAATTATTTATTTTTCTCAAGATTAAAAGTTCTCACTTGGCGGGTGTACAACGATATTGCAGCTGCAGTTCGACTCATCACGAAAACTGCAAGCCTCATCGATCGCTCAACGCCAATCACAAACGCCACCTAGCAAACTCAGTTTACCCCATCCGCGTATTCACCTTCCTGACATTAACCCCCCCCCCCCCCCAATGTCTTCGAACGTCGGCCTCTCCACCCCCCGTGGTTCCGGCACCTCCGGATACGTCCAACGCAACCTCTCACACCTCAAACCCCGCAACGGCACATCCAGCGCGCCCTACCCCTCTCCACGCGATCCCCAAGCCCTCGCCAAACACCGCGCGCGCCAACCAGACAAAGACATCCTCTTACACGAGAAAAAACGCGAAGTGGAGGTGAAATGCTTTGAGCTCCGGGACAAGTTAGAGGAGGAAGGGAAGACGGACAATGATGAGATTGAGAAGCAAGTTGATTCGTTACGGAAGAAGCTATTAGAGGAGTTGGAGAGAGGCGGTGGTGGGGCAGGAGATGCGGGGAGGAAGAGGGCGGGGTTGAAGAGTCATCAGGTGCATGAGTTGGCGGAGGCGAAGGAGAAGGAGATGAGGAGGATGGAACAGGCGTTGGGGATAAGCCCAAATTATGAAGAGGTAGGGAAATTAGTGCATCAAGCTTTGGGTATATATGGCTGATGGTTTTTACAGGGAAGTCATTGGCAGAAACAGGAGCAGCGAAAATTCAACCGAGAGCTTGGTGATTGATTGAATGACACTGGGATGCGCCGGGAATAATTTCACATGGCCTCGTACTCTCCTCCTTCTCTCATTCTATATTCTGTTATGATGATCACGACACACATCAGCACGTCCGCACTGCGACGGGCATACGATAAATTATTCTCTTCATTGTGCATAATGCGTGTATATCCTTTTTTTTTTCCTTACTGCTTTCGTAATTTTTGTTCACATGGGCGAATGTGCAATGGAGTTGGAAATGTAATAGGATTTGGAAAAGGATGGAGGTGCATTTTTGTCTCGTCAAAGCGCTATTCATTCGGTAGATGCACGACTATGTTCGAATATCGCGAAGTTGAGTCATTCAAAAAATTCCATTAAACCAGTGTATAATACTGTTAAGAAGGATCGGTTTTGGTCCACAATGACTGGGAATTAATACCCACGTGAGAGTAGTAAAAGATCATACCAGGTTTGAACATTGTGATCCCTTGATAGAGGCCTTTTAGTATAGCTGTACAGTATGGGTTTATTATATGCTCTATCGATATCTCAATATGAATCTTACAAATCATTATTACACTAGTAATCTCCTCTACTACCCTAGTTGAGGCATCACAGTTTTAAAAGCCGCCTTGGTCTCGTTCACCGTCACCCTCATCTATCCCCACACCATCCTATCACGCTCTACACCCCAAAATTCATCTTCAACGCAATTGTCGGCTGCCCCTGTTGCTGCTTGACCTCTCCTTGCCCTCCCTTCTCCAACACAGATCCACTCCTCAGAACCTCCTCCATAAACCCCCGCTGTCTCGCTGCCATTCCACTAACTACCTTCCTAAACCCACTCTGATCCACCCCTACCAACTCCAACAACCTCCCCGCCGTCTCCCTCCACAAATTCTTCTCACTAGCCGCCCTAGCAAGCAACGTAGGCACCACCAGTGCCATAGCAACCACACTCTGCTCTCCCACCATCGCCCCCACGAATCCAGTCAGTACCGAGCAAACCCCGCTCTGCGCTTGTGTAAGCTCCGCATCAGAGGAATTAAGGTTTGTAGTGACAAACGTGACGAGGCGCGGTAGAAGGTATTTCACTATTTCCTGATTGCATTGATTGCCGTGCGGGATGTTTCGCTGTCGCGGAAGGCTTCGAGGATGTTGTCGAGCAGGCGGGGAATATTTTCATTGGAGGGGGGGATGACGTTGATTCCGGCTGTGAGAATGATGGTGGCGGAAGTGAGGCAGTTTTTGACTGCGGGGATGGCTATTTCCGCAGCTTTTAGTCTGTGGGGAGAGTTAGAATTGTAAGTGCATGGAGTGAGGTAAGGGAGGCGGTATACTTCGCATTATCTAGGATGTTCACAATGTTGTTCAAGCACCCCCTGGCCAGGGTAACTACCAGCTCTGTATTATTTCCTCCGCCGGATTTCGTGATAGTGCCATTGGGTTTCGTGATGATAGTGATGAAGCGTTTGAAGATAGGTAGCGATCTGGGAACGACATCGGCTTGACAGATTGTTGTCCCCAGGATGGTAGTCGGCCGCATCAACAAGAGCGTCAAGAGATACCTTAATGAGGTTGACGGAGTCCTCAGATAATGCATTCCGAGCTGCGGGGCATAGTCAATAAATTTCATCAATTCTGGCCCATTCTGGCCCATTCTAGACCGGAAAATCCTCGAGTCACTCACCTGGAGTCTTTGGATCTACAAAATTCGGCAGAATACCCGCCAAAACCAGCACTATAATCCTAGTCAACTCAAATAACTGATCAACATCCTCCGTCAAGTTCTCTTCCTGAGCTGCCACTACTTTCGAGCGATTCTTTGCCGTAGGGTGTCCAACGCACAGACCCCTGGCGATACCAACAATCGCGGATTGCACCGGAATCCCCTCAGTCAATACTAGCCTATCCAATAAATCCATGGTCTCGGAAAAAATAGCATCCTGGTAAACAGCATATCCACAGACACTCGGGTGCAGGATCTTTTTCAACGCGAGAAGGATGGCTAAGGTTTGTTCTTTGGTTGCTAGACCATCCCCTGGTCGACCAACGAGGGCTTCGAATGCTATTCCAAAGAGGACGAAGAAAAAAGCAACGGGCTCGTCACGGTAGTTGATATCATGGCCAATACCTGAGGCGTCTTCGGAGGCTGGGGCTTTACCATCCAGCGCCTCGAAGACAAGGTGACTGTCCTCCTCGATCAAACTAGCAATGGCATCTATCAAATTGAGCCAGGGATCTTGGTAGAACTGTTAGAACTTCTAGTTAGCACTCACAGATTACTATGCCAGTTGTCATATTACCTTCAGTAACGTTTCTCGATTAAGTGCGGAGTAAACTGCGTCGATGGACCCACTTAACGAGGTGGTTGCTCCTCCAGCACTACTTGAGATTTCCAGTTCAAATCGTAGTCTTGCGGAATCTCTGAGGGATGATAGCTCTGCCCACCGATAGTACAGCCATTTTGACCATCACTTGAGCATTTTGGAGCTTAGACCCTTTAGGTCACCGATAACCACAGCCTCAGTTAGTCTGGTTGGCACAACACCCTCGTAGAGGTCCGGGGTATGTCCAAACATCTGTTCGATTCATTATTACCCTGAACTAGAATAATAAATTGTATCACGCATCTTGAGTACTTGGTCAATTATCTTCAATCCACACAATCGCAGCTCCACCAACATCCGAAGTCGAAGCTGAGAACACCATCTTTGTAACCTCTCCAATTTTTTCCACAACCCTACGTTTAGTAAGGGAACCCGAATTTGCCAACATTTCCTCCCCCACAATCGACAATAGATCACCTAGACAAACCATGGCAAACGTCCGAACCTGCCATCTAAGATGCTCCTGTGTGCCCTGGGTTGCGGGCTTCTCCCCGGGTGTAACAGCAGCTACCGCAAAAGAAGCAGCTTCTTCATCATTAAGCTCCATCCCAGCCGAACTACCCCCAGATGTTTGTGCGTTCGCCTTTGCCTTCTCTTTCTCGCTGCGTCGATCAAAATCTTCGTCATGATCATTTCAGGATATTCAATGTCACACCTTGTGAAACTCACAATGCACAGCGGGAATGTCAAAATCATCGATGGAATCAGCGGTATAGCGAGGCCTAGGGGTTTCCCGCGAAGGTGTCCAGCTTCAGGTTCTCACAATTGAAGCAATTGGGCCAGCGAATGTTTCCCTCATAGTGTAGGCCAATCTCTCCCATTTATTATGTCTCGGTAACTAAGTAATACCCTTATACAGAGACTGTCTTACAGACAACAAACTCCGCACCCTGCAAGCCATCAAATTCCTCCTCAAAGAAAGTCGTGCTAATGTCATCGACGTAGCTTACCTTTTCTTCCGCAAGGGGCGCCTCTTCTACACGCTCAACACGGGTTTGCCAGAACCACAACCCAAGCTATCAGAAGTTTATGAGGAAACCATCGAAAAGGCAATGGAAACAGATGGGGTGGAAGATGTCGTACTGATAGAGGAAGGGGATGGTGAGGGTAAATTGCCTGGGATTAGCGTAACAACTGCTCCGGAGCTTGCCAACACGGTTTTTATGGAAGAAATATCTCCGAAGCTCAAGGTAGAAAGGATTGCCGTGGAGTGGGTTGCGAAGGATGATACTATGATTGACCCAGTGAGTGAGGGAACGCCAGATGATTGGGATAAGTTAAGGGGATTGATAGGTTTGATTATTCTCAGCACCGATGAGATTGAGTTAAGGCTGACGATTTCTTGCTAGATACTCTGGAGGAAGCTGATGACGTATCAGGCGGTGTACACAAATGCCAGGTCCTTGTGATATATCTATCCTGCATCTGTAAATATGTAGGTTTCAATAATTTGGTTTCAAGGTTATAAATAAAGAGTGGCCTCAAGAAGCCTACAAAACAATTTTACACTCTTTAGTTAGGCATGCTTTTCCATAAAACATATACTCCCAACAAATTGAAAGCACCAAGCTGAAGAAGCATACTTCACATTATAATGCCAAACTATAGCATGAACCTGAAGTTTGAGCCCAAGTTGAGGATAACAGTTTCTGAGCCCTTCAACTGAGGTATTGAAAACAAAGACCTCCTATAGCTATAGATCAGTGATGTATTCCGAGTCGAGCTCTCAACTTGATTTCACAAGTGCCCTCCTGTCAATAGCATTTCGAGATCCGGGCACTTTTCCTACCCCAAGGACCTCTACACCCGTACTCTAAACCCGTGAAGTCTCTTTAACCTGGTAGAGACTTAAAAACCGTACCCTTCAGCTTATGTTCCCTTTTCTACAACTTTATACCTGTCCTCTCAAGTATGATACACTAGTGATAACCCGTATAGCTTTTACTTTACCTACCCATTGAATAGATCTTGGCGCCCAAAGTGATATGTTTCACGTCAGCCTTGGCTTATGATCTACTTGCATATGTATGTGATAGCGCTACCGAATAACACCTCTACGTGATTTGACAACCACTTAACCAGACTAACAACCTACGTACATTAATTTGGCGTTACCTAACAACCCAACCCCCGCTCTCCTTGGCACTACTGCCCTTGTCACGATCGTCACACCCAACCTCCACAAATAAGAATATAGAACCCACCGTGAATCCCTGTCCCTCCGGACCCTTCGTCGCCCAAATTTTTATGGCCCCTCTTATTATTCTAAACTCATGCCTAAGGTAGTTGGTGGTGGATGTGCAGAGAACCAGACTAAGGTACGCCGTGCGGGATGAGTGAGCAGTTGGAGGGCTGTGCGGCAGAAAGGAGGGCGAGGGGTTCGGAATAAATGCCCTTATGTAGGATGGGAATCTCATGATCTACCAGTTCAGATCAGGAACCATAAGTATATAAATCCACCATCGAGCTTCGATTGCCATAGATCTTTCTTCTATTCTTCGAATTCCCAATGCCCATTGCCGGACTGACTTTACTAAGTCCCGCAGCACGTAGCTAGCAAAAGCTGCATCTCGATAAACATACAATTCGAATTCAATATAATTGAACCCTTTCACCTCGTGCTTAACCTCCCGTCCACATTCTATAACCTTTTCTCCGTACATCCCAACGCACCACAATGGCGGGGTTAATCCAAGGCACCCTTCAAGCTCTCCACCTCGCCTCTACTCCACAGACACCAACTCCAGAACAAGTTGCGGAGCTGAGGACCGAATACAAGAAATATGATCAGGACCACGTGTTTGCGTTTTGGGATGAGCTTAGTAATGCAGAGAAGAGGGCGTTGTTTGATCAGTTGAGTGGGTTCAAACCTGCAAGGATTTCGGTATGGGAAGCTCCTTTACCCCACCCTCCCCCCGCCCTGGGGAAAGGGGAGGTTTTGTTTCTGAATTGTTTGCTAACTCTATTGTAGTGCCTCGCCAAAGAAGCCCTTCAGCCCCCTCTCCCAGCAGAGAACCCCACTGTCGAGCCCCTGCCCCAGAATGTTACCGCATCCATCCTCGACAGCGACCCCGCCGCCATCAAGGCATGGTATGAGAGCGGCCTTGAGGTCATTGGCCGTGGAGAGGTTGCCGTAATCTTAATGGGTGAGTAGTCCATCGACGTCCTACTACCCCACCCTCCCATTTTAAATGGCCATGCCAGGAGGCTAATTTTTGCCCCACCCACTCACAGCCGGAGGTCAAGGAACCCGTCTCGGCTCGTCCGACCCCAAGGGCTGCTTCGACATCGGCCTCCCATCGCATAAATCCCTTTTCCAGCTGCAGGCAGAGCGTATCATCAAAGTCCAGAAACTCGCTGCCGCCAAGGTCGGAAACGAGAAAACCGCCATTGTGCCGTGGTATATTATGACGAGTGGGCCGACGAGGGGCCCGACAGAGGCGTTCTTTGAGAAAAACAAATACTTTGGGTTGGATAAGGAGAATGTGATATTATTTGAGCAGGGTGTGTTACCTTGTATCTCTAATGAGGGGAAGATTTTATTACAGACAAAGTCGAGGGTAGGCTATTTTCTATCTTCCTATCTAGCTGTCTCTCGATTTGTTATCTTGGGTGCAAGTAATTCACTAATGTCTCTATCTACAATCAGGTCGCCGTAGCTCCTGATGGAAACGGCGGTATCTACCAAGCCATCATCGTCTCTTCCGTCCTCACCAGCCTCCAAACCCGCGGCATCAAGCACGTGCATGCCTACTGCGTCGACAACTCCCTCGTGCGCGTGGCCGACCCGACTTTCATCGGCTTTGCCTCTTCCAAATCCGTCTCCCTCGCCACAAAGGTCGTGCGCAAGCGCGCCGCAAACGAGTCCGTCGGGCTCATCATCCTGAAAAACGGCAAGCCTGACGTAGTTGAATATTCCGAGATCGATGAAGCCACGTGCGAGGCTAAAGACGAGCGAGACCCATCCATACTCAAATTCCGTGCCGCAAATATCGTTAACCATTACTACTCTACCGAGTTCCTCGAGAGTATCCCCGAATGGGTCCATGCCCTGCCTCACCATATCGCGCGCAAGAAGATTCCGTACTGTGACCCCGCTACAGGGGAGGAGATCTCCCCGGCGAAGCCTAATGGGATTAAGCTAGAGCAGTTTGTGTTTGACGTATTCCCACGGATCCCCTTGGAGAAATTTGCGTGCTTGGAGGTAAGAAGGGAGGATGAGTTCTCGCCATTGAAGAATGGGAAGGGGTCGAAGGAGGACAACGCGGAGACGAGTAGGGCGGATGTGATGGAGCAGGGGAGGAGGTGGATGGTGGCGGCGGGAGCGACGGTGGTTAGTGAGAATGCAGACGAGACGGGCGTGGAGGTTAGTCCGTTGATTAGTTATGGGGGGGAGGGTCTGGAGGAGATCTTCAAGGGCAAGGAGGTGGTGGCGCCGGCGAAGGTTGAGAGTGTGTTGAAGGATGAGCTGGAGTAGTTTTGCTAAGCATGTTTGAGCTTTGGATACCAGGCCGTGGTCGTATGGTTATTAATATTATTTGCGACATGGGGATATGATATGAATGAAATTATCAATAAATATAGTTCATTGATTTGAACTCTCATGGGTCATGATAGGGGCATCAGTTATCAATACTCTAGTAATAACATTAGCTGAGAGCATCATGACACAGAAAGTAGATATCTGTGGAGGACATGTAGTCAAATGAGAAAAAAATTTTTATTGATACGCAAAATTGATCATGATGGACTAAACTTTATTGAGATGCCCACGCAAAATTGAAAAAAAGTTTTTGATGTTAATTATGGTGGTACTCAACATCAGCTATCAACATGCCTTGTCTCTTAAGAGCTTCGGATGAAGCGATACCTCATAGATAGAGGTAAATGCACTGCAAGATATCATAAAAACGATGATATTTTAGAGGATATCATCGAATGCTATCCAGAGGAGGCCTTTTTAGTCTACTTTCGTATGCATCGAGCAAGCTTTTGGCTTTTGATAGAGAAGCTTCGTGAAGCTACAGAAAACTTAGGAATTGAAGATTACTGGTATGAACGGGGAAGAGAGAATGGTAGTGGGAATAGGCTAAATGCCTATATACAAGCAAGTTGCTGTAACTTTATATAAGCTTGGTAGTAGGACTGGGAGTTTAGAGCATGACCGCATTACATGGGAAAGGTACAGTTCAGCAATACCTTTAGTGAACAATCGACCTTCTTTGTATGTTTAACTCCACAATACATAATACAATGGCCTCAGCGGGGTCAAAGGCTTGGAGAAGGTCTAATTTTTAATAAGTGTATAAAGCTGTATTGATGGATCAATTATCAAACTCTGTGAGAAGCCAAAGTATAATCACGCGAGGCATACATTTTATGCAAAAAGTATGGTGCCGTGGGCGGATATGTTGTGATGTGTGATTAGTAATGGCCGTAAAAATAAATTTTTGATCCATCTAATTTTTGATCCATCCATCAACATCAAATCGACCTGGGTAAGTGCTGCATATCAAAAATAATTGATTGGTGCGTGTATGCCAAGATCAAAAATTATGCATCAGATCAAAAAAATTTTCTCATTTGACCACCACTTCTTACTGTACTGGTGCCATTGATCTTACGAATGCGCAACTGCAAGAATCTGATAACGGCACCTCATCCGATCCCGACATCATCCACAGCATTTGCAAGAATCTGATTAGCCCTACCCCAAATGTTACCTCGGCCCATAGCCCGGCTGCCCGAACAGCCCGGCATTTCCCAGCTTCAACACCACATATGAATTCAGCTCAGGTGCACAAATACCCAACCTGACCTACCAACCATTTACCAACTCACAACTCACAATGCCTACCACCACCCCCAGCGACCCAATCCTCCTCACCCTCTCCGGCCCCATCGCCATCATCACCCTCAACCTCCCTCACAAGCTCAATGCGCTCTCCAGCGAGGCCTACCAGCACCTAGGCCACCTCCTACGTAAAGTCGCTGACATGACCGACATCACCATCACGCTCCTCACTGGCACAGGCCGGTTCTTCTCCGCTGGCGCAGACGTTGGTAGCATAGATTCCGCGAACGTCCCTACGGGCAATTCACCTCGGACATTCTGGTTGCAGAGATGTACTCCCCCTTCACCGCCCATATTCTTTCCCTATACTAACACCACAGCCGGATATAGTCGCTGTCTGCAACATCGACGTTACCAAATCCTTCCTAACCCACCCCAAACTGCTCATCGCCGCACTCAACGGCCCCGCCATCGGGCTCTCCGCAGCACTAGTCGCCCACTGCGACTTCATCTACGCCACGTCCTCGACCTACCTTCTCACGCCCTTCACCTCGCTCGGCCTCGTGGCCGAAGGCGGCGCCTCGTACACCTTTGTCCGGCGGCTCGGGCTCGCCAAAGCCAACGAGGCTTTAATCCTCTCAAAGCCCCTCCCTGCAGCTGACCTGTTAGCTTGTGGATTCCTCAACAAAATCTACCCCGACCCCGCAGACCCCCGGGATTGCTCGAGCTTCCACAAGGCGGTGCTGGAGGATGTGAGGAGTGAGTTTCTGGAGCGGGGACTGAATAGGGAGAGTATGCTGCTGGTGAAAAGTTTGATTAGGGATGCGTTGGAGGAGAAGCTCGAGAGCATGAATGTGAAGGAGGCGTTTATGGGGTTGGAGAGGTTTCTCAGTGGCGCGCCAAAGGAGGAGTTTGGGAAAATGGCGAGGGGGGAGAAGAAACATAAGTTATAGGTGAGAGGTGGGCGGGGGGGGAGTTGGGTTGTGTGGGTTTCATTGGGGCTGGGGATTCAGTGGGTGGGGGAGATTCTTTAATTCCCACGTAATTCATTACAAGCCCATCATTTATTCTAATTTATAATTGCAAAGCTACAAACAAACGCGCCCCTCCCCCCCCCCCCGGGGGCCAACTAAGCAGATGTCAAATATATATATAGAATATACCACTCCTGCCTGCATCGCAAATACAAATACAAATATATATTCCAAGGCTGTATAAACAACCAATGCAACTCATTAAGCAAAAGCAGAGAGCACGATCTATGTATAATTACCACTCCCCCTCTCTTACACTTCTACTCCTTAACTCACCGGCACAGGCCCCGCTGAGTGCACTAGCCCATCCGCGGGTATATAACTCCCACCTCCGCCTCCTCCGTGTCCATGTCCATTCCCATGCTCAGCAGCCGCATCTGCTGCAATCCTCGCTTGCACTGATTCCTTCTCCCGCTTGTGGCTATTTTGGGAGAGTTTAATAAGTGAGACGATAAACGCTACATCACACAGATATAAATAATCAGTCACCCCATCCGGGCCCAAAATAGTAGTGGGGATCCACATACCTGCTAACACCCCAATAGCAATCAACCCTCTCCTCGTAGTAACCCACCTCAACTTCTCCACTTCACTCTTCAACTCACTCCCCATCAGCACCGTAATCTTATAATTCAATTCCTGAATTTTATTCTCCACTTCCCTCTGCTCACTTTTATTGACCATCTTTCTGTCATTAAACATTGCCCGCATTTCATTCCCACATACCATCAATTCCTCCATAAAACGCCCATTGAGCAGCTCAAAGTCCCGCTGGATCTGGGCACGTTCGGTGCGCATCTTTTCGAGCTGGGTGGCACGGAGAGAGGAGATTTCGGAACGGAGCTCGGAGGATGATGCACGGAAGAGATAGATCGTGGAAGTGAAGGTACTTCGGGAGAGGAGGGTGTTGTGTGCGTGGGTGAGGTGCGTGTGGAGGAGATGCCGGAGGAGATGCATGAGGTGGGTGGATTGGGCCAGGGTAAAAGGCGGGGTGAGACTGTGGACTAGTGTGTAGGTGTCGAAGAGGTGAGGGAAGGGAGGCGTGGGAGGGGTCGGTGGGATGAGGGAGGGGTCTGGTGGCGGGGCCGCCCCGCCTTCTGTTGGTGGTGCTGGTGGTGGTGGTGGTGGTGGTGGTGAAGGTGGGGATGGTGATGATGATGATGACGGTGGAGAGGTCGAGGGTGCCCCATCACTATTGACCTGTCCGGCTCCGGCTCCAGAGGACGAACTTGTACTTATCCCACCCCCATCCTTATTCTTCCCTCCTCCCTCCCCAACCTCCTTCTCCGTATTAGTACTAACATCCTTTCCTCCAGCTACTCCAGCCTCCCCCTGGCCTTGCTGCTTCTGGAATTCCGGCCCAGGCTCAACCGCCTTCCCATGTCTCCCTCTAGCATGTATCGTAGCCCCCACGGTCACCTTAGTACCCCACACAGCAGGCCGAGGTTGTACTCGTATTCTGTGTGTATGGATGCCTTGGCGTGCGGCGGAATTGACGGGAATGATAAGCTTGCTTGTCGGGGTGAATAAGGTCGTTGGGTAGAGGAACAGTAGGCGTGTGTGAGACATTGTTGGTGTAGATTTCTTCTGGTAGAGAGCAGTGGGTTGGTGGGCCTTGGGAATGGCTAGTGGGGCTACTGCTCTAAAGCAAGAAGTGATGCATGGTTGAAGTATATCAAGGGGGAGTTTGAACAAAAGTGAGGAGGTAAATGGATGAGTGTAAGTAGAGGCTAAAGAAAATATGAGGGGTGGGTTGCTTCTGCTTAGTAGGTATCGTCACCAATGTAACTTTTGTAGGGTACGGCTTGGCAGTTAACTTAGAAAGCACGCGATTACCCTCAACTCTTGTCATCTGATCCCTTTATCAGATCCTTCCAGTTTTCGAGCAGGAACCGAACGTGAACCGAATGCTCATGTGCCAACCAGACTAAATGCTCATCTGGTTTAGGACCTTTCGGTAGGCCAGACAAAGAATTTTCCCACCATCAGCAAGTCCTATTCTGGGGCCAGTCTACCAATGTACGTTCATAATCCAGGCCAAACAATATGGTAGATGTACGTAGGCACGTATATTTCAGTTACAGGTACCTAGTCTGGTTACCTACCTACTGTAGGGATCATATGGAGGTCCACTACGGAGGCTCACACCAAAAGTCTTTTCCCCTTTCCTTTTTGGGAATCCTGCATATGCAAGACTATGCACGGCATGCAACTTG
>ML121624.1:14827-28350 GCA_003788615.2 Terfezia boudieri ATCC MYA-4762
TTCCTTTTCCTCTAGCTCCTCCTCGTCTCATCATGTCCACTCGGGCAAGTTTCGTCATCGTCACTATTTGTCCCTGTCCCTCGTGGTTTACACTTCTGTTGACAACCCCGGTCAACCTTCTTCCCTGACCCCTTCCAGCACGTTTTTGGTCTCTTCCCTCGTTTTTCCCATATCGATCTTGAACATTACTTACTATGATCTGTCATCAGTAAGCCATGGCAAATATGTTAGATATAGACGAACCCCTACCTACAAACACATACGGCCAAGACGACTCCCTAACGGAGTCTTCCCATCCAACTAATGATTCTCCCCACAAGGCATTCCTTGTTATTATATTGTCCACATTAGAAGCAAACATTAATACGATAGATAGACTAGCGACGACAAGCCCAACAGACTTCTGACTACCTAAGGTCTCCCCTAGGTCGCCGGAAATATATCGACAAGTCTCTGGGATTACTGATTCCTTTATGTATTACTACCAACCGTGTGGAGGTCTCCTCCCACACGGTATGTTCTCCCATATGGGGGGTTCTCCCATAGGTGCTTTGCCGTTCAAGGTACCTTAAATGGCACCGTTTAAGGCACCGTCAACTTGATGGCTTAGGCCGTCAACGACTCCCACCTGTTTCCGATCGGGAAGCTGGCACTTGTGATCAATGTATTATTACGTTATTTATATCTTTTATGTCCTATACTTTATGTGCTGTTATTCGAAGGAATAATGTGAAGGGGTGAATCTTCCTAAATGATATAAATATCAAATAAGAAGACGGAAAGAGCGAAGGTAAGAAGGGTCTTAAAATACGTAAAACTCATACAACCGTAACCACACATAAAGCCATCCCAAGCAGACTAAATCCTGAGCTAGAGCAAGAACAACATATTCTCGAGCTCAAAGTAGAGAACATGTTCCAGGAACAGAAGGAGAACGACAAGCTGCAGAGAATTTACATAAGAGATTCGAAGGCCAACAGGTTTTCAGAACTTCTTAGAGGACTTACTATAGGAACCGCGATTGGGTTCTTAGTACGAATCCTCTCATCGGCTCGGTAGATTGGAATATAACTGCAAGTGGTCATGTACTACGGCAAGACTCCTCCTTGACTTTGTTTTCCTCGACCTCCTCCTCCTGACCCTCTTCGTCTGCTGCCACCTCCTCCTCCTCCTCGTCCTCCTCCTCCCGGTGAACCCTTGTAATCTTAACAGCACTCATTTTGACCATTCCCTTTGATCTACTTGACCCTTGACCCCCCATTGGCCCTTTAGAACCCCCCACATACCTTCTCCCGCTTTTGGTCTTGATGTATGCGGGAGCCTCCTCCTCCTCTTCATCGTCCTCTTCAAAGTTCATAACTTTCTTGCCAGTAGATGTTCGTGTCCCTCTCATAATCCCCTTACTCCCTCCCACACTCACCTTCCCACTTCTGCTCTTAATGTATGTAGGAACCTCCTCTTCCTCCTCATCATCCTCTTCAACGTTCATAACCTTTTTGGATATTCATGTCCATTGAGGTTTTACCATCCCCTTACCTGCCCCTACACTTCCTGTCCCGATTTTAGTCTTGATGTATGTGGGAGCCCCTTCTTCCTCCTCATCATCCACAACCTTCCTTGATGTTTGTGTCACTTGAGGTCTCACAAACCCCTTACCTCCCCCTGCACTTCCAGTCCCACTTCTGGTCTTGATATTTTTGGGAGCACCCTCTTCCTCCTCATCATCGTCCTCTTCAATGATCACAACTTTCTTGGATGTTCTTGTCCCTTGAGGTCTCACAATCCCCTTACCTCCCCCTACACTCCCGGTCCCGCTTCTGGTCTTGATATTTCTAGGAGCTTCCTCTTCCTCCCCCTCATTGTCCTCTTCAATGTGCAGAACCTTCCTTGATGTTCGTGTCCCTTGAGGTCTCACAATCCCCTTACCTCCCCCTACACTCCCGGTCCCGCTTCTTGTCTTGATATTTTTGGGAGCATCCTCTTCCTCCTCCTCATCGTCCTCTTTAATGTGCAGAACCTTCTTGGATGTTCGTGTCCCTTGAGGTCTTACAATTCCCTTAGTACCTACCCCCACTATCCCTTTATCCCCCTTCAATACCAGTTTTAGATATCTAATACCCTTACTTCCCCCCACGATGCACTTAGGCCCCTTCAATGTCTGTCTCGGTTCCTCTGCGTCCTCATCCTCGTCCTCGTCCTCCTTCTCACCCCAGTCATCTTCCTGCTTCCCTTTCACACTTTTCCATTGTAGAGCCTTACCGAGTATTGGGACTCTGGGATCATCTAGATATTTGGCTACATGTGCCTCTCGTGCAGCTTTCACTGCCTTATCTCTAATAACAGCTGCGCTACGCACTTTTTTAGCAATGTCTTGGGCCAAGATATTGACAGCGTGGCTAAGGGACTTATCAGTCAGGTAGTTAATTTGACCGATAGGGGCTATCGTCAGGAGAGCTGTAGCTTGCTTGAGAAAGGTAGTCCATGCGTCCGTTCCAGCCCTTTGGGGTCCGTAGATACCATCTTGTTTCATTATGTGAGCAACATCTCACCTCCAGAGCCCATATAGGTTTTCTGGAACTTCTTACTTGAAAAATCCAACCAGTTTTACATGTCCATGGTTGGACCGTGTTACGTGATGGTCATCCTCCGAATCTTCGTTGTCTCGTAGTTTCCTTTTTGGCGGCATTTGATACAGTGGTTGATATAGCCAATCAATGGCTAGCTGGACTGCGTAGATCTTAGTGGGAGTACCAGTGGGTGCACGGCCATTCTGAGTCTGCTTACAATAGAATAGAGAACTAAATGGACTTTGTATTTGCCGTTTCGTAAACTTCTGTCACGATATCTCAAATATGGTATGACAGCGGGTTGTTATGGCTATTCAAGAACTTTAGGGATGTTCAAGGACTATGAAGGGGGAAGACAGTACCGTCATAAATAGGATAAGGACTTGTTCATGGCCACCATTTCTTTTACGAGTTGGACCTACCAAAGAACTTCAGTGTACGGAGAATTATGGCCAAAGTTTGATCAATGTAATGGAGCGAATGTAATAAAGCGAATATAAAAATAGTCAGGACTAGCCTAGTTGGGGAATGGACATTATCGGGGATTACTTGATTTGGTCTAAGTTATACCCCTAGCCAGATATGATTGGCCCTTGAGGTCACCCTAACGGCCATTTTGTTTCTTTATGCAGTTGACCATGATGCCAAAGGTTTGTCCAGACTAAAGTTTGGTGGTGAATGTCACAAAGTAAATTTAAGGAACCAGACTAGTTGGGAAATGGACGTTATGGGCAATAGCTTGATATAGTCTAGCGTATAACCTTGGCAGCCAGATTGCCCTTTGACGTCTGCTTCCTAACAGTGACAGCAATATCGGTAGTTAGTTTCGTCCCCTTGCTGGTACCCAAGATCTAAGCAGACTACCAAGATCTCTAGTCTGGTCTCTGTAGTAGTCTCAGGATTTGATCGACACTAGGGAGACTAGTCTGGTTTAGGAATGGATGTGGAATGGATGTTGGTACAGTCAACTCTTGCTATACCGGACCTCGCTATAGCGGATCCCATATAATACCGGACAGACCAGAGGCTTCAGGATTTCTTACCAGCAAATTCCCTCTCCCTATACCAGATGGCCATACAATACCGGACTGGACAGAGTACTGGAGGAGTGCAGGGGTCTTCTTATCCCTGTCCCCATACATTTCTCTCTTGCTATACCGGACGAGACATGTCTGGTTGCTGAATAATCTACTCTGTTAGGCTTAATGTAACTCGTATTAGGTGAATTCTCAAAACCCACGTCACTGGTCAGCCCCGTGCCAAGGGCTAGCGCTATTTTCTATACCGGAACCTTTGCTATACTGCAACCAGACTAGCTATACCGGACAGAATTCTGCCGTCCGTTATAGCAAGACTAGGGAAGGGACGTTGGCATGTAGCACTACTAGTAGTAGTCTGGTTGGTACATATATAGCCTAGTCTGGTTGTACAACCGAGTTTGTGGCCCCACGTTATGAGGCTGCAAGGATTTTGATCATCTGTCATATTCGGTGTCATGCAACTAGACTAGTGACGAACGATCAAGTTGGCAGGCAGACTAGTCTCCCAGTAGTTGGCACCTACCGTGCTTGTGCCTAACCATCCCTGGAATGACATTGGCCTACAACTTCCTACTGAGGTTAGTATGAGGTTATTGAACCAACCGAGAGGCACAAACAACTAGCAGAGTGGTATGAGACTAGAGAAGGTACGGTATGGAATCATTTTCTCTTGTTTTACCCATCATTACAAATATCTGGGAGCTAGAAACGTTTATATCCTTTCAACCTACTGTCAGAAAGCACATCTGGGCTTCAAATATCTAAATATTTTATATTAAACACTTTTACGTAAATGTATTACCTTAGACCATTTTACAATAGCCTCTTTTTGCTCAATGTCTTTCCTCAGACCGCATTGCAATATTAGGCTACCAACAACAATTTTCCTTTGGGCATATAATGAGCCATCTTGGCATCATTGAAAGAATAGTCTCTCTTTTCTTCTCCTCTTTCGATTTCTTTCATTGTACAACAACAACTCTGACAGTTTCATACTACTGAGACTCCTACAAGAAGATGGATTCCAAACCACCACCGGGCTATATCGCACACCTCACCTACAGTCGTTATGGCATGTGTGCCGTGGATTACATACCCACTAATACTATACAACCTGGGACCACATACCTTGTGTCGTAGGACTTCAATGATTGCGGAACTATAGAGTCTAGGTCTAGACTACTATCGTCCAGCTTGCACCCCAAGGATTCAAACTAGAGAGTCTCCACTAAGCTAGTCTGGTTGCTCACTAAGCCCCGAGATACTTAGGCAATAGTTGTATGTGTACCACCCTCTGATTTTTACAGAACTTAGTTTGTTGTTGGCAGAGTACGAGGTGTTAATTTTTGTAACTAGTAGTTACTATAGAGTCCAGTTACATACCAATATCATTGAGTCTGCACCAAACAGTTTGAACAAGGCAGTGTTGCCGAATACCAAGAGAGTCCCCGTGGAGACTCTGCTTATTCAGCTAATTGTTGTATGTGAAAGCTACTCTGCCCCTAATTTTTATGGAACTTAGTTTGTTGGTAGCAGAGTACAGGGTGTTAATCTTTGCAACCAGCAGTTACTATAGAGTCCAGTTACATACCAATATCATCGAGTCTGCACCAAACAGTTTGAACAAGGCAGTGTCGCTGAATACCGAGAGAGAGTCCCCATGGAGACCCTACCTATTTAGCCAATTGTTGTATGTGAAAGCCACTCCGCCCCTAATTTTTATAGAACTTAGTTTGTTGGTAGCAGAGTACGGGGTGTTAATTTTTTCAACCAGCAGTTACTATAGAGTCCAGTTATATACCAACATCATTGAGTCTGCACCGAACACTTCAAACAAGGCAGTATTGCCGAATACGGAGAGAGTTCCTATCGAATCTCTACCCATTCTGCTAATTGTATACGTGAAAGCCACTCCGCATGCAATTATTACGGAACTTACATAGTTGATAGGAGAGTATGCGGTATCAATTTTGTAACCATCAGTTTACTGTGGCTGGCCACTATGGCCGACATCTGTGAAAAAAACACCCCGGGAAAGAACTGCAATCGAGCATCCCCAAGAAACCGGCGACACCAGATCCTCACAGCCTGTTGGGTACCCTGAAGCGACCCCAGAAGTACAGTATCGATGCTGTACTTAGAGTCACAAATGGACTCACCGAACATATTTTCAAGGAAGCTGCCCTAACAGTGCTTGGGAACATTAGATTACCAAGCATTGCGCAGACATCATTGGACCCCCTCAGTCCTCATCAATGTACTGAGGAGTATCCTCCACAGTCACTCCAAGTCGGACAAGTCATACGGCGGATATTGTTCACACCAATTCAGAACCCATCATGGAATCCACTATTACCATTTACCAGTGCTTATGAATATAAGCTTGCATGATTTTTCCCTCAGAGCAAGACTTCAATGAAGCACATTGACCAATTTTTCAAAGACGAGCTGTTGCCTCTGGATACCTCCCGGACAATAGGGGTCGGCTATAAGTCTGGTCATACGTGGTGTAATAAAATGCAAGGCTTAATAGACCAACCTGCATGGCAACATAGAACTGTGGATTTCCACCTGCAAAAAGGGGTGACATTTTTCTATAGGGACGTTGAACAGTGTATTTGTTATCTTCTCCACCAGAAAGCGTACACTCAGTATCTGATTTTCAAACCTCAGAGAGATTTTGATCGACAAGATAACAAGGTCTATATGGAGATGAATATGGGAGACTGGTGGTGGGACACGCAGGTAGGGTTTTATCTAGTCCCTTATGAAATAAACAGCTACTAACAGCCTGTTAGATGACCCTCCCAGTAGGCGCGAGCCTAGTACCTATTCTATTAACCTCCAATCAGACATGCTTGACGAACCTTTCTGGCGATAAGAAGTTGTGGCCAATTTTCATGAGCGTGGGGCATATCCCATCAGCTATCCGAAATAAACCGTCAAGCCAAGCGTGGATTCTAATAGGCCTGTTACCAGTTGGCCCGAAATGAACAAAGTCCCTTATTGGTTTCTCGGTTCAGAATCAAGAGCATGATTCCCTTGAGACTCAACACTGACTGATGGAACGGATTTTGGCACCCCTGGTCAGTATGTTTGAGGTAAGGTGACAAACTCAAAAATAGACTCTGTTGGACAATAACTAACTTTACGAAGGCTGGTGGCTCGGAGATAGTATGTGGAGATGAGAATGTCCGGCGTTGTATACCTATCGTATCAACGTGGCTTGCTGATTATATGGAGAATGTAAATATCTATTATATAAAAGTCAACTGGTGTCCGACATGTACAGCGAGTTGAGATCAGCTTTGGTTATTACCTAAACGACCCTATGCTCAGCATAACCATATTGCCTATGAGCGCCTGTGGGCGGCCAACGATAACAATGGGTCCGTTACCTCTTTTACTCAATCTCGCTACAATCGCTTTTGTGAGCAACTAACCCTTCGCCAAGCTCCAGATTGTGAGGGTCATCTGGCGAAGGTTTAGTCTAACAAAAGCGGTTGTAGTGAGACTGCCCCTTACTGCATATGGAGGAAATTAATTGTGAATGACAGGTTAATCACTCTGGATGTAAAGCCAATCTAGAATGCGCTATAGAGTCTCCCTACAGTTCGCCCACCGAGCATTGTACTTGGAGACATACTACATAATATTCACCTAGGTGTCTTGAAAGATTTGATGTAGTAGATAGAGGGGTTTCTGGGAAAACACAAAAGACTTGCAGTTTTCGATGAAATATGGAGCACATTGCCACCATACCCAGGGTTTACTCTACCATGGAAGTAGTATCGCCAAATCACAATGTGGAGTGGTACGAAAATGCGAGGTGTGGGACAGGTCATTCTTGGTTGTTTCAGAGCCACCCTGCATCGCGAGAAGGACACCAGCCGTCTGGGGCCAACTGCTCAGGCTGACGTGAAAATCGCCATATAGGCCGTTCGTGTGCTCTTGGATTTCTGTTTAATTGCACAATATCGAAGTCATATGGCTGAGACAATCCAATATATGACCAAGTACCTACAGGAATTCCACAAGTATCGTCATGTATTTGGGGAATTCCATGTAAGTAAGGCTGACCAGAACAAGGCAAAGGGGGCTTCTAAGGATCTGGCAGCGACTCAGGCATGTCAGGCAACGATTTTGAGTTACTTTCCGACTACAGCCACGCAAAAGGGAAAAGAAGCATTGGCAAATCG
Organism: Terfezia boudieri ATCC MYA-4762; assembly: GCA_003788615.2. Classification (NCBI taxonomy): domain Eukaryota; kingdom Fungi; phylum Ascomycota; class Pezizomycetes; order Pezizales; family Pezizaceae; genus Terfezia; species Terfezia boudieri. The sequence continues at coordinate 22,634 of ML121624.1, forward strand.
TCTGGAATGAGAACACCTGGTGACCAACATGCTAAGTCAGTCTACATTCAACTACCCGAAGCTACACCTTCTCACACATTACGTGGAACAGATTATTCAATTTGGAACCCTCCTACAGTATTCGACAGAAATTATCGAGTCCCTCCACAAGCCATTGAAGGATACTTATAAACAGTCGAATAGGATTGATGCAACATTCCAAATTCTGGACTCACATACAAGAGACTATGGATTTAAGATGCTGGAGTTGAATTTATGTGCGTGGGATAAGGAGGTGATGTTCAACATTGAGATGAAAGCTCTAGTTATGACGATGAGAAAAGATCCACAAGGTACGACTTCGAACAAAGAGCATTCGAGGTTGTCTGGGCAGCCGCAGTCACGGAACGCAATAGTAGAACCGCTGTCAGTCCTTGCACAGACTGTCAAAATCCCGAACCTAATTGGCAAGTTTCAGAATTACCTATATGTCAATGGTTATTTGGGAGTTTCTACAGGAGACAGGGAGGGGATAGAGGGGTACCGAGGGCAGTATGTCGGTAGTCTTAGAGTAGTAGTGCCGCAATTTCAAGGAGATAGTTTAGATACTCACAATGTTTGGTGGACAGGGGATAGGGACTTTAGAAAGCATGGAAATATTAGGGCAGATTGGATTTGGGTAAGAAGGCGGCCGCGGTCACAGGAATGCAGTGGGCAACTCGATGGTCATACTGTAGCTAGGCTGGAGGGACTTTTCAGGATCTGGAATGGGATAGGAACGAATGGAATGGAGACAACGCATGAGGTAGCATACGTGAGATTTCTGAGAGTGAAGGGCTCTAGCAAACCGCATAGTGAGGAGGGGATGATAAGGATGGAAAAACAAGAGGATGAAGGGGCACTGCATGTTACCAAGGTTTCGGATATAGAGGGGATGGCACATCTGATACCAGTGGAGCCTAGTAGGGTCTGGTTGGTTAATAACAGGATTGATTTTAATACGTAGAACGAGTTGTATGATTAGATGAGTTAGGATATGAATAAATAGAATAAGCCGGGAATTGAAATAACTTACAAGGGGAGGTTGGAATGATAATGCAATTGTGAGACGGTCAATAGATATGGAGGCGGAGGACGTGTAAAAGTTGCAGAGAGACATTGTGAGGCCTGGGGTCGAACAGGATGAGTGGATACTGAGTGGGGAAGAGTCGGGCAAAGGTGAAGGTACAAGTATATAACCAGCGTGGAATGGGGAGTGTCTGGTGGACTAAGATAGTGAGACATTAGTGTATAGGTATCAGGGTGTATAAGGGACAGTGAGTGGCAGGGAGGGTATGGTGGCGGCACATGACAGGTAATAGACATTATGGTGCACTTCATAGACTTATGATGCCTGAGGGACGGTGAGTGGCAGGGAGGGTATAGTGGCGGCACATGACAGGTAATAGACGTTACGGTGCACTTCATAGACTTATAACGCTTGAGGAAAGGTGAGTGGCAGGGAGGGTATGGTGGCGGCACATGCCAGGGGATAAACGTCACGGAGTACTCCGTAGACTTATGACGCCTAATATGCGGAGGTAGGCATGGCGGCGCAAGCGGCGACCAGGCGTCCAAGAGGTCACTAGAGTGCGTCAGGAGGTCCAGAGGGGCGTTGGGGCGAGGAAAAATCTTTCGTGATGTACGAAGCTAGATCTAGAATAAAACGACTTAGATAATTGATGATTCCGAGAAAACCTCTTAAATCCCGTTTTCTCTTTCGAGTTGGAAATGTCAATATAGTAGTTCTTTTCTTTAGATCTGCATGAAGTCCATCTGCAGTCAATACATGACCTAGAATTTCCAATTTAGGTGTGAAAAATTGGCACTTGGTTTCTTTGAGGTAGAACTTCTCATCCTGTAGACGCTGTAGAACCTTCTTGAGAACATCTACATGCTCCTCATACGTCTTGGTAAAGATTATGATATCATCAATATAAATTATTATATTCTTATAAATCATATCTTTGAATATTTCATTCATAACTCTGACCATAGTAGCTGGTGCATTTCGATCTCCTTGTTGTATACCTCTACTTCTGTAGTACCCTCGGTGGGTTAGGAACGTAGAATCTTTCTCTGATTCCTTATCATTTCTGACGTTAAAAAATCCGTCTGCTAAATCTATTTTTGACCAAAAGGATTTCTCCGCTACTAGTTCAATAAATTCATTTATATTAGGTAGGGGTGTATGGTCAGGTTCCACTGCTAGATTCCGGTCTCGACAGTCATTGACAAATCTGGCTTCTTCCAGTTTATCTCTTTTAGATATAGTGAACATAACTACCACATTGGTATCATTCTCGACTCGGTAGATTCGTCCTGTTTTTCCTTCCTCAGTGATTTTATCATTGATTTGCTGTGTAAATCGATGGCCTGATGGTCTCCATTTTAGTAACCATGTGGCTTCAGGTTTAGGTCTGATGGTGTGGTTGACCTTCCTTAAGGGCGGTAAATCCCGTGGTATTCCCTTGGGAAATAATTTGGGAAATTCCGTTACTGGATTAAATTACTTTTCCATGGATGAAACGGCTGTTGAAAAGCCCTTTTCATTTTCAGTATCTTCCGCATCACTGATATTTTCCCAATTCTCTGGTTCACTATAATCTGTAACTGATTTACATGATACTTCTAGGTATGCTGATCTTACACCATGTTCCATGGCGCTGGATTTCTTCCATGTGCTCAATGCAAACCTAGAAATATCTTCCGGTTGGATAGTAACTGGTTCTTAGTGTATAGGAATAATAGCGCGGACCTTGGAAAGAGTTGGCTCTCCCAATATCATGTCCCATTTGGATAAGTGCGTTACATAGAAGGTGCGTTCTTCTACATATCCTATCCAATCTAATGTTATTGTATACGATTTTTCAATGGTTGCTTTGGAGCCTTTAATAGCTATACCCAAAGATACCAACTCAATATTCTTTGTAGGAATATTGTACAAGTGTACAAATTGAGAATTAATTAGGTCTCCTCCCTTCGTTTGGAGGTCTACCAGTGCTAAAGCGGAGTGTCCATTTGCTCTAACAAAAACTTTATTGTAGTCCAGGGTCTGGGCTGACAAGGGTCGTTCCTTGTTTTTATCCTTGCTGATTTTCGATACAGGTAGGCTTAAATCCTGTGCCGCAGTACACATGGGTACTTTATTTTGACGCTTCCTGCAATCCTTGTAGGAATGACCATGGTTCCAACACCATAAACATTTTTTATCCCTGATCAGTTGCATCTTCGTTTTCTGATCCAATTTCTTAGTGATGGTGTCCCAATCTGAATCCTTATGCTTTTTGTTGTTGCTTTTGTTGACAGGCTTGTTGCTGAGATTAAAACCTGATTTTTGTAGATTATAATCTTGACAAGGATTTCGATCCTTGTTGAACGATTTTTGACCTTGCTTTTGTTGTCCCCTTGGTGTGTATAGTAGGGCAATATCTTTCATTGACCCTTCATATAACTCTGCTTGGTGTACCAGCTGATCATATGTCCAATCCTCTTTAATTAGAGGAATTAGAGTGGCCAACATATATGCAGGTAAATGATTGAGAAACTTCCTTCTCTTGACTTCCTCTAATATCGACTGCTTTCCGCTTTTATCAATTAATTTAATCTGCATTTTGGTGAGCCAGTTGGCAAACTGTTTTATTCCCATATGTCGTCCGTCCTTATATGGGGTGGCTGTTTCCCATTGCTTCCATAAAATATCCTTGCTAGTGGATGGTATCAGAAAATCTCTGAGTACTAATATAAAGCCAAAGAATTTTGCGTCCTTCTCTTTATCTCTCAGATACTAGTTATAAGTAACCAAGGCGCTCCCCTTGAGTAGAAATCCGATAATTTCCAAAGCTTCCATACTCTCCAAATCAATTCCTTTGATTTTCAACCACCGCTGAACTGCTGTTGCCCACGCATCATCATACTGTAAGTCTTTAAATCTTTTATCACTTCCGTCCAGTTTCTCTGGTGCATCCAGCTTGATTCCTTTAGGTTTCTTTGAAACTTTATGGCTTCCGGTAGTGATCATGGCAGTGGTAGATTCCTATTGTTGATGTTCTACCGACTTGCTTCTCCGTGTTATTCTGGCTACTGGTTGACTAGCTACTGACGATGCATCATCTGAATCAGAGCTATCATCTCTGCTATTGTCTAGATTACGTCGTCCTGCTGTCTATTGTTGTGGACGATCCGTTCCAGGTTCTTCTTGTTCTTCTTGTTGTCCCTCCTCACCTGATTCGTCTGGGGGAGGGGGAGGAGGATCGGAACTTCCTGTTCCTTTTCCTGATTCTTTTGTAGGTTCTTTACCTTTGCCTTTATTCTTTGGAGTTCTTGTGAACACTCCGAGCATACCTTTACTAGGATTAAACAAATCCTCCACGGTAAGTGTACTCTTGTCTAGATGTGTACCACTTAACATAAAGGTCATAATATTATCCCATTCCTTTGTAACCCAATGCGGCTCTTTTAATAGAGGCACGGGTGGTTTCCTTAATTCTTTGCTTAGAAAAGCATTCATTTCCAAATCTCTTTCCTTGAATGGATATTTGGTTATCCAAAGATAATGTTTGATTGTTGCTTCCATTAAGAGTTTGGTATCTTCTGGATGATACTCTTGAGCAATACCTAATGTCTGCCCAAATTTTAAAATTTCTCGCAAATTATAGGTATGCTGGTCATAGAATTCTTCTGACGCTGGCGCTAAAAGAAGGCTTATAATTTGCGAAAAATTTTGAAATTTGTTCAAACATTAGGTATAGCTTAAGAGTATCATCTAGAAGATACCAAACTCTTAATGGAAGCGGCAATAAAACATTATCTTTGGACAACAAGATATCCATTCAAGGAAAGAGATTTGGAAATGAATGCTTTTCTAAGCAAAGAATTAAGGAAACCACCCATGCCTCTATTAAAAGAGCCGCATTGGGTTACAAAGGAATGGGATGATATTATGACCTTTATGTTAAGTGGTACACATCTAGAAAAGAGTACACTTACTGCGGAGGATTTGTTTAATCCTAGTAAAGGTATGCCCGGAGCGTTCGCAAGAACTCCGAAGAATAGAGGCAAAGGTAAAGAACCTGCAAAAGAATCAGCAAAAGGAACAGGAAGTTCCGATCCTCCTCCCCCTCCCCCAGACGAATTATGTAAGGAGGGACAACAAGAAGAACAAGAAGAATCTGGAACGGACCGTCCACAACAACAGACAGCAGGACGAAGTAATCCAGACAATAGCGGAGATGATAGCTCTGATTCAGATGATGCATCATCAGTAGCTAGTCAACCAGCAGCCAGAATAACACGGAGAAGCAAATCGGTAGAACATCAACAATGGGAATCTACCACTGGCATGATCACCACCGGAAGCCATAAAGTTTCAAAGAAACTTAGAGGAATCAAGCTGGATGCACCAGAGAAACTGGACGGAAATGATAAATGATTTAAAGACTCACAGTATTATGATGCGTAGGCAACAGCAGTTCAGCGGTGGTTGAAAATCAAAGGAATTGATTTGGAGAGTATGGAAGCTGTGGAAATTATTGGATTTCTACTCAAGGGGAGCGCCTTGGTTACTTATAACCAGTATCTGAGAGATAAAGAGAAGGACGCAAAATTCTTTGGCTTTATATTGGCACTCAGAGATTTTCTGATACCATCCACTAGCAAGGATATTTTATGGAAGCAATGGGAAACAGCCATACTATACA
>ML121624.1:52711-78211 GCA_003788615.2 Terfezia boudieri ATCC MYA-4762
TACATGGTGAATTGTATTTTCAGTATTATAGTAGGATAAGGAACCATTGGGTTACGATCTAGAAAAGAGTACACTTACCGCGGAGGATTTGTTTAATCCTAGTAAAGGTATGCCCGGAGCGTTCTCAAGAACTCCGAAGAATAAAGGCAAAGGTAAAGAACCTGCGAAAGAATCAGCAAAAGGAACAGGAAGTTCTGATCCTCCTCCTCCTCCACCAGACGAATCAGGTAAGGAGGGACAACAAGAAGAACAAGAAGAAACTGGAACGGACCGTCTACAACAACGAGCGGCAGGACGAGGTAATCCAGACGATAGCGAAGATGATAGCTCTGATTCAGATAATGCATCGTCAGTAGCTAGTCAACCAGTAGCCAGAATAACGCGGAGAAGCAAATTGGTAGAACATCAACAATAGGAATCTACCACTGGCATGATCACCACCGGAAGCCATAAAGTTTCGAAGAAACTTAGAGGAATCAAGCTGGATGCACCAGAGAAACTGGACGGAAATGATAAATGATTTAAAGACTCACAGTATTATGATGCGTACGCAACAGCAGTTCAGCAGTAGTTGAAAATCAAAGGAATTGATTTGGAGAGTATGGAAGCTGTGGAAATTATCGGATTTCTACTTAAGGGGAGCGCTTTGGTTACTTATAACTATTATCTGAGGGATAAAGAGAAGGACACAAAATTCTTTGGCTTTATATTGGTACTCAGAGATTTTCTGATACCATCTACTAGCAAGGATATTTTATGGAAGCAATGGGAAACAGCCACACCATATAAGAACGGACGAGATAGGGGAATTAAGCAGTTTGCCAACTGGCTCACTGAAATGCAGATTAAATTAAGCGATAAAAGCGGAAAGCAGTCGATATCTGAGGAAGTCAAGAGAAGGAAGTTTCTAAATCATTTACCTGCATATATGTCAGCCACTCTAATTCCTCTAATTAAAGAGGATTGGACATATGATCAGCTAGTATATCAGGCAGAGTCATATAAAGTGTCAAAGAAGGATATTGCCCCACCACACACACCAAGTGGACAACAAAAGTAACGTTAAAAATGGTTCAACAAGGATCGAAATTCTCGCCAGGATTATAATCGACAAAAATTAGGTTTTAATTCCAGCAACAAGCCTGTCAACAAAAGCAACAACGAAAAGCATAAGGATTCTGATTGGAATACCATCACCAAGAAATTGGATCAGAAAACGAAGATGCAACTGATCAGGGATAAAAAATGTTTATGGTATTGGAACCCTAGTCATTTTACAAGGATTGCAGGAAGCGTCAAAATAAAGTACCCATGCGTACTGTGGCATAGGATTTAAGCCTACCTGCATCGAATATCAACAAGGATAAAAACAAAGAATGACCCTTGTCAGCCCAGACCCTGGACTACAATAAAGTTTTTGTTAGAGCAAATGGACACCCCGCTCTAGCATTGGTAGACCTCCAAACGAAGGGAGGAGACCTAATTAATTCTCAGTTTGTATACTTGTACAATATTCCTACAAAGAATATTGAGAAGTTATCTTTGGGTATAGCTATCAAAGGCTCCAAAGCTACTATTGAAAAATCATATACAATAATATTAGATTGGATAGGATATGGAGAAGAACATACCTTCTATGTAACGCACTTAACAAAATGGGACATGATATTGGGAGAGCCAGCTCTTTCCAAGGTCCGTGCTATTATTCCTGTACACCAGAAACCAGTTACTATCCAACCGGAAGATATTCCTAGGTTTGTGTTGAGCATATGGAAGAAATCCAGCGCCATGGAACATGGTATAAGATCAGCATACCTAGAAGTATCATGGGAATCAGTTACAGATTATAGTGAACCGGAGAATTGGGAGAACATCAGTGATGTGGTAGATACCGGAAATGAATAGGGCTTTTCAACAGCCGTTTCATCCATAGAGAAGCAATTTAATCCAGTAACGGAATTTCCCAAATTATTTCCCAAGGAAATTCCACGGGATTTACCGCCCCTAAGGAAGGTCAACCACACCATCAGACCTAAACCTGGAGCCACATGGTTACTAAAATGGAGACCATCAGGACATTGATTTACACAGCAAATCAATGATAACATCACTGAGGAAGAGAAAACAGGATGAATCTACCGAGTCGAGAATGACACCAATACAGTAGTTATGTTCACTATACCTAAAAGAGATAAACCAGAAGAAGCCAGATTTGTCAATGACTGTCGAGACTGGAATTTAGCAGTAGAACCTGACTATACACTCCTACCAGATATAAATGAGTTTATTGAACTAGTAGCAGGAAAATCCTTTTGGTCAAAAATAGATTTAGCAGACGGATTTTTTAACGTCAGAAAGGATGAGGAATCAGAAAAGCATTCTACTTTCCTAACCCACCGAGGGTACTACAGAAGTAGAGTTATGCAACAAGGAGACCAGAATGCACCAGCTACTATAGTCAGAGTTATGAATGAAATATTCAAAGATATGATTTATAAGGATATAATAATTTATATTGATGATATCATAATCTTTACCAAGACGTATGAGGAGCATGTAGATATTCTCAAGAAGGTTCTACAGCGTCTACAGGATGAGAAGTTCTATCTTAAAGAAATTAAGTGCCAATTCTTTGCAACAAAATTGGAGATTCTAGGTCATGTATTGACCGCAGATGGACTTTATGCAGATCCAAAGAAAAGAACCACCATATTGACATTTCCAACTCCTAAGAGAAAACAAGATTTAAGAGGTTTTCTAGGAATCGTCAATTATCTGAGTCATTTTATTCCAGATCTAGCTTCGTATGCAAGTACCTTGTCAGAACTAGAGGGAGAAACGAAGAAATGGGAATGGACAGACACTTATAATACAGCATTTGAAAAACTAAAGGAACTCGTGAATTCCCCACATGTTTTAAAACCCTGGAACAATAAGTCTACTGATCGAAAATATTTAGTATGTGAAGCAAGTGATGTAGGATTGGGATCTTGGATCGGCCAAGGACCATTAAATCAAATTAGCCCATCTTGTTTTCACTCTCGAAAATTTAATCCAGCTCAATTAAATTATCCCTGTTACGGGGGCCCTATTGTTACTTCTAGCGCTCTGGCAACTACAAACAGGACGGCCGTACTTATGCTGCCGCTACAATATCTATTTCGCAACACAGAATAGAATCCTATAGCAGTAAAGTTCAATTCTACTAAAGTTCCTTACGAAAGATCTTATTTCGCAACACAAAATAAATCTAGTATTGCTTGAACGTAAAGCGAACTAGACTTAGAACTTTGTAGGCTTCGTATACTCGAGGTGCTCTTGCTTTCGAATACTCTTAGTGGTAGAATCAAATTCAACCGGGAAGTACTAGCACTATTTATAACCCACGGTGGTTGTAGATATTCTTTGATAAAATATTATGGGGATGCGCGCCCTACCTATTACTTTCGAATTAATAAATTCTAAGCGTTATGCCATCCACACCTTTTGTTAATGCAGGTACTATCTGTACTCATTGTCACAGGTTACTAACCTAAACAATGAGTATTATCCCATGTCTGCATATATACTAAAACCTCGCTTAAAGCTTTCTAACCTTATTAATGAATGCGCAGCCGAAACAACTAAACTCATCTTCCGATATCCTACCAAAACCGACGATACTATTAAGTTATTCCTTAACAGTATCATAGGGTCATTTATTTGAGCTTCCGGCAGTATTCACTTAGTAGAGTCTAGTGTCCATTCAAAAATTATTTTCAACTGTGCATAACTCTATGAATAGAGAACCGTGGGTCACAAACAAACTCTCATTGGTGAGGTTTTATCGCCACAAAGATTATAGAATCTTAGTTCATCTCGATACCTAACTTATTCAGAGAGTTATTACCAATAGTAGGTAAACCTCCTCGTTGGCTTATTACACCTTATTAAAAGGCAAATAACTCCATGAGTTTTACTCTAATCATAAAAAGGTTTCAGAAATGGAATCAGGGCGTCGAGTAGGCCTAGATAGGACCTTGAAAATATAAATTCGGAGACCTTTTTATTTTCGCCCTCTCTTTGGCCGACTCCCCAAGTCGCTTCCCTTATAGTGTCACCGGACGCACTTTGGTCTAAAGTACGCCCTCGTGCCTTCATTTTTTTATTTATTTTTCCCGAATAATTTTCCTGCAGTTCAGGGTAATAATTCAGGTTTCAGGGTAACGCCAAGAGTTCAGGGTAATAGCTTCCAGCTAGTAGTATATATACATATAGTATACAATGATCTGGGTATAACTATAGAACCCTTATTCGGATTGTTCTGAAACTTAAACCGTAGCTCCCTCAAGGGTCTATGGACGTTCCATAAGAGTTAGAACTATCTGTGATAATTCTTTACTCCTCCGAGGTTCATACCCGTTACTAATAATTATCCTATAGATAAATATTAGAAACGTCTGCACCACACTACTATGAGTGTACCTAGAGTCCATATGGATATTCTAGGGTCGTTCTATGTGGGCACAAGTACCTATGGTAGGGCTGGATATCACCCCGTGACAGTGCCCCCCCCCCTTAAGGTTCTTGTCCACAAGAACCTAATTGATCATACAACCAGACTCATTATTATTACTAACAACAATGGATGGAGCTTGAGGGCCAGTCCTCATATATGACTACCGAAATACAGTAGCGTACATCTCATTACACCCCTGGGACAAAGCTATACTATAAGAAATACAGGTATCAAAACATAAAGATAATTCAAAAAACCTAATGCCTACTAATAGGAAAAAAAGAAAGATCCTCATAAAATAACATCAGGGTCCTGAGGCTTACGAGGATTATCCAGATGGAATTTTCGAATGAGTTCAGCACCTTTATTCTTCAAGTTCTCATATGGTTCCCATGTATTATCATCAGGACCATAACCCTTCCAAGAAACTAAATACATTACTCGTCCCTTTTTGAGCTCCCTTGTCCTAACCTTTTCAATCTGGTACTCCGATTCTTCAAGATCCACTGGAGGGGGTGTTGGCGAGCATCTGCCGGCTATAGTATTAAGGTGGTAGGGTTCTAACAAACTAATATGAAAAACTGGGTGAGTTTTGCCTGTACTTGGAGGGAGTTCTAACTCATAGGCATAAGTACCAATAAGCCGTTTAATTCTAAACTTCCCTCGTAACTTGTAGTCAAGCTTTTTTGTCGAACGCCTTGTTTTGATATTCTTTGCGTTGACCATAACCCAATCTCCCACTTTGAATGTCGGTTCCTTTTCTGCTACCTTAAGGTTATAGTATTTTGATATCCGGTCCTGTGCAGCCTTCATATTTTCCCTCATAGCCCATCTCATTGCGTCCAAGGTTTCGACCGTCTTGACTGCCTCCGGGTTGTTCGACTCGGTTGAGGCTTCGGTTGGGTTCTGGAAGTTGTTCTCGGGGTGTTGAGCATATGCTGCATAAAAAGGAGTGAGTTTGGTACTATAGTGGACAGTGTTATTATAACAGAACTCGGCAAATGGTAATAACTCGACCCAGTCATCCTGATCCCAACAGCAATACGTCCGTAGATAATGCTCTAGGGTCTGGTTAACTCGCTCAGTTTGACCATCGGTCTAGGGGTGATATGCCGAGGACTTATCCAACTCAACTACTAATAACCGCATTACTTCCATCCAAAATGAACTTGTAAATACCGAATCCCTATCCGATACTACCCTCTTTGGTAGCCCATGCAGTCTCCAAACCTCTTTGACGAATATCCCAGCCAACTCTTGGGCCTTTCGGTTCTTTAAAGGAATAAAGTGCGACATCTTAGTAAACTTATCAAGAATCACCTATATTTGATTGTACCCTTTCACTAGCAGTAAAGCAGTAATGAAATCCATCGAAATATGTTCCCATGGCCTATAGGGAATTGGAAGAGGTACAAGCTTGCCATATTTCTTGTGTTGAACAGTCTTATTTTGTTGGCAAGCATCACATGTACGAACATATTCTCGTACCCAATCTTCCATGTTTGGCCAGTAGTAATTTCGTTTCATTAACTGGAGGGTCTTGTCACGTCCGAAATGTCCTGCAACTTTAGCATCATAACTTTGGAAAGCCACTTTCAACTTAAGAGAGTTGTTGTCAGGAATATATAAGCGACGTTCATAGGTTACCATGTCATCCTCCAAACCAAAGTGCTCTAGACCTAGGTACTCCTTACCAAACTTCAACGCATTCCGAATCCCTAACCATTTGTCATCCTTGAGACCAGCCTCTTGAATTTCCTTCGACCAATTTGATTCCTCCATCTATGAGGCCTTTACTGCTATAATTCGGCACGTTACTAAACTCTCCTCACTCACACCTAGTTGGAATTGACCAGGTTTGAACATCTGAATCGTGTGGTCTTGCTTCTCCCCCTCTTCTTCAAGGTCAGGATCTACCTGACGGGAAAGTGCATCTGCCTTGCCATTCTTATTACCTGGGCGGTAGATAATTCTAAAATTGAACTGGCTTAGTATTTCCGCCCATTTTGCCTGCCTTCGATTGAGTATCTTAGTAGAATTAAAATACTCAAGGTTTTTGTGATCTGTGTATATAATTATCTCCTCCGAGGCATCCATGAGAAAATGTCTCCATTCTTGAAAACAATTAACAATTACGACTATCTCTTTATCATGGACATCGTAATTAAGTTCTGCTGGGGTGAAGCGTTTTGAATAGTATGCTACTGGGTGCCAACGACCATGCGGTTCCTTCTGAGAGAGGATACCAGCTTTAGCTAGATTAGACGCATCTGTCTCGATCATTTTTGGTCGCTCTGGGTGATAATGGCATAGTATTGGAGCAGTAGTAAACCTATATTTTAGCTCATTGAAGGCCTGCTGACACTGCTGTGTCCAATTCCAAGGAACCCCATTATGCGTTAGTGTTTGAATCGGCAATGCCAAACTACTAAAGCCTTGAATAAACCGGCGATAGAAATTAGCGAAACCAATAAACCTTTGCACTTCTTTAACGTTCCGAGGAGCCCCCTATGTGAGGATATCCTCGACTTTCTTCTGACCCATTTGTATCCCCTTTGTACCAACTTTAAATCCCACGAATCCAACTTCTGGAACATGAAAGATACACTTATCTATATTGACATAAAGGTTATTCTCTGTTAACTTCTACAGTACCCAACGGACGAGCTCGACATGTTCCTCCTCTTTCTAAGTGTATATGAGGATATCATCAATGTATACAACTATTCCTCGGTTAATTCGTTCCGAAAGAATATTGTTAACATGTCGCTGGAAAACTGATGGCGCATTGGTAAGCCCAAAAGGCATTACCGTGTATTCATATAGACCATATCTAGTCTTGAATGCTGTTTTCCACTCATCTCCCACTGCTATTCTGAGTAGATTAAACCCGAGTTTGAGATCGAGCTTAGAGAAAACCTGTGACATTCTAACTTGTTCTATTAGAGTAGTCATAAGTGGTAGGGGATACTTGTCTTTTTTGGTTATGGCATTGAGCCCTCTGTAGTCTACGACTATTCTGAGCTTGCCACTAGGTTGTTTGGCAAAGAATATAGGAGTGCCAGCACTACTTTTGCTCGGTCTTATCTTGCCAGTTCGGAGCATCTCATCAAGGTATTCTTTGAGAAGCTCCAGTTCATCAGAGGAGAGGGGGTATAGCTTTCCTGATGGGGGATTCTTTCCTTCTTCCAGCTAGATTGTCATTTCTTGAGGACCATGTGAGGGAAGGGCTGATTGTAACTCCTTTCTAAAGATTTTAACAAAATCCTTGTACTGAGTTAGTAAACGATCAGCAAGCTCTTGTAGGTTTTCAGTAGCTGTTATTTTCATAACCTTGCGTACGTCTCCATTAGTGAACTTCTGATAATCCCATTCCCCTATCTCAATCAGTCCAACATATTGAGCCTGTTCAAGGACTTCATCAAATTGAGCGAAATCGGTAACCTCCTCAATTTCCAGCAGTCTTTTTAGTTCGAGCCCAAAAGGAGTGGTAACTCGCAACTTATCACAGTTCTCTGTGATCCAATCCATTCCCAAAATGAGTGGAAGACCTGGTTCGAGGCACGCAACCTTAGTCACCAAGTCCAATTTCTTATTTCATCCCAATCTTGAATCTGGGACTTCTATCTTCAGATTCTGAACCTGAACCGTACCAGACCTCTTGAGAATCGAGCCGTCGGCGCTCTCTAATCTCAGTCTGTTCTCCCTCTTAACCCAAGGCAGCATCATCTGTTCAACAAAATCCGAATCGAAAATCGTAGCTTCTGCACCAGTATCGACCAAAGCATTAATAGAAAGATCACATTTATTTCCTCCATACATCCAAGATAGATTAATAGGAATAAGAAACTTCAATCCTTCATGCTTCAACACCTTAGCCCCTGATTTTCCAGCCAAAGAGAGATCCTTAATTCTATCTAACGAAATATCCAGCACTGCCACCTTTTATGGTCTTTTTTCGAGAGTGCTAACAAGAGGAGCCACCTCACTATCAGCTTTTCTTTTTGTCCCTTTTTTTGGGTTTTTGTTTGATAAAGAAAGAGAAGAAAAAGCAGAAGAAGATAAATTACGAGAAACAGAACTAATCAAAACAGGGTCAATATCCATAGGTTCCCCATCATATTCCTCCTTCCAACCCCCAACAGAGATGCCTTTCGTAACCACGCAAATAGAAAACCAATCCTGCGAGACTATCTGACCCGACGTACTAGATAGCCCGCGCCCCTAACAATCCGAGTTCTCCCCATAATCCAACTCATCCTCACTGATGATATGCCCAAACTGAACCTCAAGTAGCGCTACTACAGCCGCTCCTGCAGACACTGTTGCCACTTTCTTAGTTTCCTCCTTTGCCTTACCCTTCCCCTTAATCTCTACCGATAGTTTCCAACCTGCATGTTACAGGCGAGCTGTAACTACGAAAATACTTCGGAGTATTGGTAGGTGAAAGCGGAGATAAGTATAAACGCAGTTATAACTCGGGTGTAGTATGGACTCGATGAGAGTAAAGCTATAGGAGACTTAGAACACCACTTGGGTCTTATTCTTTCAACTATGTAAAAGCGGTGGCTTATATAGAAGCGTTGATCTGATAAACCCTTATCAGATCTGGACGACACTTCCTAAAGCAGAGTAGCAGCGTTGCAACCTAGTATTACCTAACGAGGAAATCCCTTCCCAATTAGGACCCACACAGGCTGACATACATTGATTAGGCAGCCTGAACTTCAACGCATTGCAGTCAAGCTGATATACAGGAGCTGAAATCCTAATACAACCAATAAGGACATAGGAACGACAAATATAAGAACCATATGGAATATTATAGAAGAGAATACATGTATGAGAACGCATTCAGAGGTCACACACTTCCTTGCCCCAATACCCGTCCAATCCAGGATACATTACCCACATCTGTATGGTTGATCAGGCCATATCAGTACGCAACCGTAAATAGGTATTCGGATATCCCCTAACTAGGGTAGGTCTCTTACCTGAGCCATAACATTACTCCCCGTTTTGAGGCAGCTGTCCTCAGCTAAATACAAGTCCTTCCGACCCTGGAGAAGACAAGTATTAGTAACAACTCAGGTAACCCCGGTGGCTTAGGTACTGACCATCCCGACCAATACCTGTATCCCATTTAAGGGCACCACAAGACCGGTGTGTCTACACATACATGCCATGGCTGTTAAAAACCAAACCTCTCGCCAAAAAACCCACAGGGAAAAGGCGACGAGTAGGAGGGTAAAAGGTACCATGTCTTCATCCCTAAAACAACCTAACACAAGTCTAAACCCTCAGACATCTCTTTCATCCCGTAGCTTATTGGGGAACCTTTCTCGATACTTCCTGAGCTCCTCTGGACAGTTATCCAACTTGTCAAAGGTTTCCCATGTGTCTTTATACTCAGTATACCCTACCCAACGCACTCTGTATTTGACCACTCCTCTATTTCTGCGTGAGTCCACTATGGATTCGACTTCGAAGACATCAGGTTCATCTTCGTCCATATCTTGTGGCTCGTCTCGTCATCTGAATGGCTTAAGGAGGGTGACATGAACAACATTGTGCCATTGTGTGCCTTGTGGAACTTCGAGCCTGTATGCATGAGAACCAATAGCTTCAATGACCTTGTAGGGCCCTATCCACTTGTTGGTTAAAGAACGGTTATTTCCAGCTCATATTTGCAAGTTCCTGCGGTCAACCAGTACCCAGTTATCAATAGCAAACTTGCATGCCTTCTCGAGGTGAATAGCACTACGTTTGTGGTTAATTTGCTTTAGGGTATCGTGAATTTGGTTGTGCACTTGAGTCATTCGGTCTAGCCATTCTTCCGCAGTGGGGGAGGAGAATTCGTGGTCATCGGAGAGGTGAATAGTGCGTGGGTAAAAGCCATAGAGACTTCGGTAAGGAGAGTATTTGTGAGTGGAATGGGCAGCAGTGTTATAGGCAAACTCGGCTAAGGGTAGCTATCGTTTCCAGCGGCCTTGCCTGTCGTGACAGTAGATGCGGAGGTACTGCTTAAGTGTCTGGACTGCTCGTTCAGCAAGTCCATCGGTTTAAGGGTGGTAGGCGGTTGAGAGGCGGAGGGTGATGTTGAGCTTTTGGTTTAGCTCTTTGAGGAATCGAGAGGCAAACTGGGGACCACGGTCAGAGGTGATGTGTTGAGGAAGGCCATAGAGTCTCCATATCTCACTAATATAGATATCTGCAACATCGGATGCTGTCCACGTAGTTTTGGCTGGAATATAATGCTGTACTTTCGTAAACCGGTCCGTGACAACTAGTATTGCATTAAAGCCTTCTGACTCTGGTAGTTCACCAACGAAGTCCATTGCTATTTCCTCAAACGGGCGTTCACCTGTTGGCATCGGTACCAACTTCATTTGCCTGCTATGCCTGTCTGCTTTTGCCTTCTGACATTTAGTACATCCTGCTATATAATTCGCAATATTTTCCTGCCACTTATCCCATATAAAGTTCCTTGACACTAGCTCTTACGTACGATGTCTTCCCCAATGTCCTGCCACTTGACTATCATGGTGCTGCTTCAGCACTTCTAACCGGCACTCTGGAGGTACAACCCATAGTCCCTCCTTCTTTTCCCATCCTGCAATATCTATCCCTTCTACCTCAACGTCTTCTGCGTCCTCTTCATCCTCTTCCCCTAGTACCATCAGCTGTCCATCTTCGAAAAATCTGGTATCCATACCAGACTTCTCTTCCCCTGAACGTCTAGATAGGCCATCTGGCTTTCCCATCTTCGATGCAGGTCTATAGTGAATAGTATAGATGAACTCTAACATGCGGAGGTACCAGATAGCTTAACGGGAGTTAAGCTTCTGCTTCGTATTGAAGTACTGTAACCCTTAATGGTCTGTATAGACGTTCACTTGAACACCTACTAACCAATCTCGCCATTTCCGGAAGCAATCTACAATTGCAAATAACTCTTTATCGTGGATAAGCCAATTGCGTTGTACTGCAGAGAGGGTTTTTGTATAGTACTCGACGGGGTGAAGCTGCTTTCCTCTATTGACAATATGGTATTGCGAGAGGATACCAGCAATAGCTTGATTACTAGCATCAGTCTCCATGATTGTCTCGAGTTGTCTGTCAAACTGGGTGAGGATGGGGGCTGTAAGGAATAGTTCCCGGAGGTCGTCAAAGGCTTGCTGTTGCTCATGTCTCCAACTAAAGGGAACATCTTTTGTCAAATCGATTAGGGGGCGTGCCTTAGCACTGTAGTTGGCAATAAATCGACGGTAATAATTAGCAAAGCCTAGGAATGCTTGTACCTCCTTCTTCTTGGTAGGAATAGGCCATTGGGACATGGTTTCGAGCTTGGAGGGATCCATTCGGACTTGTTGACCATTGACGATATGACCCAAGAATAAGGTCTCCTGGATATGGAATTCGGACTTCTTGAGGTTGACGGCCAACCCATGTTAGATGCATTGCTGGAGAACCTTTTTGACCAGCTGCTGATGTTCTTCTTCAGTTTCTCCTCCAAAGATGAGGATGTCATCCAAGTACCAGATACATCCTTCCATATCCTTAAAGACCATATCTATCATCTCTTGAAAGGTAGCGGGTGCATTGGTCAACCCGAATGGCATAACGGTATACTCGAATAGTCCCTTTTTCATTCTGAACGCTGTCTTCCACTCATTTCCTGATGCAATCCTAATAAGGTTATACCCATTCTTGAGGTCCAGTTTCATGAACCACTTGCCTCCTTTTGTCTTATCTAATAGTTCACTGATAAGAGGGAGGGGGTATTTGTTTGGGATCGTAAGTCAATTGAGGGCTCGGTAATCGACACAGATCCTGAGGGATCCATCCTTTTTGCATACGAATAGGATTGGTGCACCAGTGGCGGAGCAGGAGCGTCTTGCTTTTCCAGAGGGTAAAGCTTCTTGGAGGTGGGCTTGCAGGGCTTCATCTTCTTCCCATGTGGTCTTGTAGATAGCCCCGGTAGGTATCTTTATGCTTGGGTCTTGGAGGGGGATATGGTGGTCCCAGGTCTTATGTTCAGGGAGTCTGGCTGCCTGTTCTGCAGAGAATACCTGTGCGTAACGAGAGTATCGTTCGCTGGCGTCAATAATAAGCACGATCTCACTATCTTCTAATGGCTCAAGATGCAAATCCAAAATCTTAATAGAAGGAATCCACCTGACAGAACACGGAATGACCAAACCTGTAGAGACCTGCCTTAGGCACCTGTCCTGAGTATCCACCGAAAATCCATTTTCCTCCAACCAAGATAACCCCAAGATAACATCCTTCTTCCCAATATCCGAAACTTCGGCATCCATCTTGAACTTACCCAAAAAATGAGAAGAGGAATCCAACATATCAAACCTAGCATTAACGACATATTTTCCTCCCGAAATCCGAGATCCATCACCCTGCCTAACCTTAACTTCTCGAGCCCTTTTCCAAATACCCGCCTTGATAGCAATCCTTTTTCCCATGACTGGAGCACTAGCTCCACAGTCTATCACAACTTCCACCTCTTCCCCAGCAATCATAATCCGAACCGTCAAGAGAGGAGAGTGCCTAGGAGTGCGTCCGACGGTAGGTGACGAACTCCTTACTCGTTTCCCGACTCTTCTTCCGAACCAAGTTCTGTAATCTTGAGGTGGCCCTTATCAGTTCGAGCTTTCTTGTTGAGTGGCTCCTGGTTGCCATTATAGGGAGGTTTATAGAAGGGGGGTTCTATAGCAGATCTTTTTCCCCTACACTCAGCTGCTTTGTGGCCCTTATGTCCACAGGATAGATATCTCCCTTCCCGCATTCTTGCTTCCTTTACTGCATATGGTATTCGGACTTCTTCTGTATTGGGTTTGGTAGTTGAAGGTTCACTACCCCTAGGTGTTATTCGTTCCTCGAATGTACGCTTTTTGGATGCTAGCTGAGGAGGAAGGGCATTGTGGTTGCGGCTTTGGAATTCGGTGTTAATGATATCCATCTCAATGAGTTTTTGTCTCCACTGATCAGGATATGTGCGGAGGTTTTCATAGTATGCCATAGAAACTCGGAGGTTATGCGGAAGGTTGGAGATAATGATATTGATAACCTGCATCTCGGATAGTTTAGCCTAATTATTCAGGCGGTCTACCTCTGTTAGGTAGTCAAAGACTGATCCTGTCTTCTTTAGTCCTGCCAACTTGTAGTATGCTCGGTCCGATTGGTAGTGATCTCCGTAATATAATACCATAGCCTCTTTAACCTGTGCCCAAGTAAGATACTTAACTCGATCAGCCTTCCACCAGTCTAGTGCCTTCCCTTCCAAACATAACCCAATGTATGCAAGCTTCTGATCTTCATTCCGAGTGAGAGTGATGAGGAAGTAGTCATCCATCTGAAGTGTCCAGCCTTCCAGGTGGTCTCTGTTTCCCTTGAATTTATTCGGGGGTGGTGCTTTTCCGGCCACCTGTCTGTCTTCAAAAATTCCTAACCCTGCTGGACAGTATGGAGGGGGGGTAGGATCGCGTGGTCTTGGTCGTGGTATTGGCGGTGGTGGTGGTTGTATTATTCCACCTGCTGCTTGCGCGAGTCTCTGTGCTGTATTAATCGGAGGATGTCTCGGTTGGGGAGCCTGATGATGTTGCTCTACTGCCATTAATCTCTCCTCAATTCCTCTAAATCATGTATCTGATTGGTGTTGATACCATTCCCCTTGGTCCTTGAGGTAGCTAAGATTATGATCGATACGTTCAAACTGTCGAACGTTATGCTGTTGCCCCGATAGAATGAGGTTCTAGATTTGTTGCAAGGCAATTTGAGTGTTGTTCGATAGTTGTACCTGGCTGTTAGCTGCAGCATTTGCTGTGTTCTGTACATCTGCAGCAGTTTTTTGAATAAACTCTGTATGTGTCCTCTGGGTCTGTTGGAGGTGCTGCACTTTGGCCAGTGCCGCTTGCTTTTCTGCCTCCAACCATTGAATTTGTGCTTTCATGGCAACATATCCTGGGTCAATGGGTGTTCGGTGTTGAGCAGCGGGTTGCTTGCCTTTATTCGATAGTCCGGGTCGGACAGAGGGTGCTACCGAACGGATAATAGGTTCTGGAGAGGAAGAGGATAAGGATCCGACTCCTATCTGCTGCCGGGGGGTGTCCCAATGTTCTTGAAACTGTGGGGTCTGGAACGGAGGTGCGTAGTATTGGGTAATGAACTGTTCAGCTTGTCGTTGTGCCTGAACAACACTATCATTATCATTATCAGCCATGGGCTCATCGGAGCCTGGTCCAAGTAATCCTCTCAACATAGACATAGTTGCAGGGGATTTGGGAGGTGTTAGTGTCTATAGAGATATATAGACAAGCGGTGTAATGTTACAGGCGAGCTGTAACTACGAAAATACTTTGGAGTATTGGTAGGTAAAAGCGGAGATAAGTATAAACGCAGTTATTACTCGGGTGTAGTATGGACTCGATGAGAGTAAAGCTATAGGAGACTTAGAACACCGCTTGGGTCTTATTCTTTCAACTATGTAAAAGCAGTGGCTTATATAGAAGCGTTGATCTGATAAACCCTTATTAGATATGGACGACACTTCCTAAAGCAGAGTAGCAGTGTTGCAGCCTGGTATTGCCTAACTGGGAAATCCCTTCCCAATTAGGATCTACGCAGGCTGACATACATTGATTAGGCAGCCTGAACTTCAACGTATTGCAGTCAGGCTGATATATAGGAGCTGAAACCCTAATACAACCAATAACGATATAGGAACGACAAACATAAGGACCATATGGAATATTATAGAAGAGAATACATGTATGAGAATGCATTCAGAGGTCACACACTTCCTTGCCCCAATACCCGTCCAATCCAGGACACATTACCTGCATCTGTATGGTTGATCAGGCCATATCAGTCCGCAGCCGTAAATAGGTATTAGGATATCCCTAACTAGGGTAGGTCTCTTACCTGAGCCATAACACTACAGTACAATCCTTCATCATGTGCTCTTTATTTCCGCACTTGATACACTGTCCATTCTTTTTTCCAGCCTGGCGCATAGAATAAGTGACCTTATCTTCGCCTGGTTCTTTCTCTTTCTTGGTGGAGGAAGTGTTGGACTGCGTTCTCGACTTAGTCTCATACTTCTCGGTCTTCTGCTTCAGCTTGGTGATCTGATCCTTGAGATTATCGGATTTCTTCTCGGTAGTTTTAGGGGTCTAGGTCATATCCTTCTTTATTCCAGTAGTTTGCTCCTTCAACCTATATAGGTTTTGCACACGTAGCTCTCTCCCTTTCTCGTATTCCACCTGAGACCCAGCATTTGCAATAGCTTGAAAGCACATCTCCACGCTAGCTGGTACCTTATCGAGAACGTCCTTATCTGTACTGACTCGAACCATGTATGCTCACGTCTCAAGTTGAATCATGCTAATTAGGTGCTCCCAGAGCTGTTCACATGATAGTTCCGCTACCAACTGATGAACCCTAACTCTAGCAATGAACTCCTTTGTCAACTCCCCTTTCTTCTGGTATTCTTTGAGTAAAGAAACCTTTGCATCCCTTTTGTCATGTTGATTCTGGTGGGCATTAATAAATTCTTTTCAACTGCGCATAACTCTATGAATAGAGAACCGTGGGTCACAAACAAACTCTCATTGGTGAGGTCTTATCGCCACAAAGATTATAGAATCTTAGTTCATCTCAATACCTAACTTATTCACAGAGTTATTACCAATAGTAGGTAAAGCTCCTCGTTGGCTTATTACACCTTATTAAAAGGCAAATAACTCCATGAGTTTTACTCTGATCATAAAAAGGATTTCAGAAATGGAATCAGAACGTCGAGTAGGCCTAGATAGGACCTTGAAAATATAAATTCGGAGAACCTTTTATTTTCGCCCTATCTTTGGCTCACTCCCCAAGTCACTTCCCTTATAGTGTCACTGGACGCACTTTGGTCTAAAGTACGCCCTCGTGGCTTCATTTTTTTATTTATTTTTACCGAATTATTTTCCTGCAGTTCAGGGTAATAATTCAGGTTTCAGGGTAACGCCAAGAGTTCAGGGTAATAGCTTCCAGCTAGTAGTATATATACATATAGTATATATTGATCTGGGTATAACTATAGAACTGTTATTTGGATTGTTCTGAAACTTAAACCGTAGCTCCCTCAAGGGTCTATGGACGTTCCATAAGAGTTAGAACTATCTGTGATAATTCTTTACTCCTCCGAGGTTCATACCCGTTGCTAATAATTATCTTACGGATAAATATTAGAAACCTTTGCACCACACTACTATGAGTGTACCTAGAGTCCGTATGGATATTCTAGGGTCGTTCTATGTGGGCACAAGTACCTATGGTAGAGCTGGATATCACCCCATGACAATCCCACCTTCCAAAAGGAATTGTTGGCAATTATTGACTCATTAAAGTTTTTCAAGGCTCAGCTGAGAGGTCACCAATTTACAATCCTTACCAATCACAAACCATTCGTTACATTCCATACTCAAGCACCGTCTAGCCAAAAGCTCAGATGATAGCAAGATTATCTAATGGAATTTGACTGGACTATCCAGCACACGGCAGGAAAGGAAAATTTGATAGCAAACGCTCTATCTAGGAAGTATAAATATCAGGATATTCCCACCACAGAGGACGATTACATCTTCACCAACATCGATCCTTCTAATATTACCTATCCTCCTCATATTTATACCAACGCTATAACTACTTCTCGGAAAGTCACTCCCCAAGAAAAAAATCAGTATTCCAGAGAAAATGGTATCTCGCGGAGCTATCAAAATCAAGCATGTCGACTGTGACTACAATAAGTGTCGGGGAAGAGCGGAAGTGGCAGGACACCACTACTCTTGCCCCTACCTTGATGATGAGAACTAGACAGAAACCGAGGACAGCGAGTATGACATGGTGAAGGAGAGGGACTCTTCTTCGGAAGAAGAGGCCCTCACGGAAATTCCAGAAGAGATATTTGAAGGGTATGATCGAGTACCCAAACCAGAACGCAAGCCTCTAACAGTTCTTGCACCTAGATTTGTTCCTCTCACCAAGGAACAACTCGAAGAAATATCCAAGGGGAAAGCAAAAGCGGAGGCAATGGCACCAGATATCTCTACCCCCCAAATCAAAATCGAAACAGCATTCAGATTGGATGCTGCTCTCATACACTATCTACAATACTGCAAGAAACACTGGTTTTACTACAAGGACTACTATTGTCCAGCACATGGAAGCTCGCACCAAATGAGCAATAGATATATTTCTATTACCACGTGTGCTATTTGTGAAGAAGAGAGACATGGCAGCTTGACCTGTATCTTCTTGGATACAGTTCTTATAAAGAGGAAGGAACACTTCAGGACTATAGTGAAGCAGCTGAGTGACAAGCTAGAGTCCAAAGGTACTGTCATCGTACCACCTCCACCTCCACCTCAACCTACACCAGTTGAGCTTTTCCAGACCTCCAACAGGGTAATGACCTACCGCCAACTGGAGGAAGCTCTCAAAAATACACCAATTGCACCTCAGCAACCGTGGAATCCTCTACAACCTCCAGTAGTGAGTGGCAGCAATGCAATCCAGATCGAAACTGCAGCAGTCACCACTCATTCCCAAAAGCGAGTAGCAATCGAGGAACGACCAATCCTCATTCCCATGCCAAAGTACAAAGGTCCCAGGCAATGCTGTGACTTTTGCAAACTCCCAGGACATAACACTACTACCTGTGAAAAAAAGAAGCCTACTATCTATGACTTCAACCATCGTATTGAGTCAACTCTCAACAAGGTCATCGACGACAAGCATGTCAGTGATAGATGGGAAGACGACAAGGACTACTATATCATTCAATGGCTGGACCAGGGAGAAGGAATGAAGGCAGCATACCAAGCGTGTATGAAGGTATGTCCAATCTGGAAAGAACACTATGATTCAACAGTGCAGCAGAAGGATCATAGGAAAAGAAATGGATTTTTGTATGTCAAGAACATACAGGGACAATGGAGATTAGTTTTACCTAGTACTTTCAATATCGAAGGTAAGAACTATCTCGAACTAGTGATAAATGAAGCACATGAAGTAACAGCTCATGGTGGAATCGAAAAAACCATGAGATACCTTACTGACCGATATCATCAATATCAGTCCTTTGCAGAAGCGGTTAAGGACTATGTTGGTAGTTGTGATACTTGTCAGTGGACAAAGTATTGCAATAGAGCCCCTCTCGGGCAGGTAATACCTTTACATGTACCAGAGAGACCATGGATGGATATATCAATGGATTTTCTTAAGTTAGCACCTGTTTTTACTAAGTGTTCTATCCTATATCCAAATATTCCTGTTGAAGAAGATCATATTATTTGTATTTCTCGACTTTGGACGATTGTTGATAGACAATTAGGATTCAAATTTCTTATTCCTGTTTCAGACAATTTCACAGCAGAACAATGTACTGCTACCTTTGAGACTCATGTAGTCCCGATTATGGGATATTCTTTTCATATTGTTTTTGATCGAGACACTCTTTTTATGTCAACTCACGTTAAGGATTGGGCAAGGAATAAAGGAATCAAATTGGAACCGTCTACTGCGTACCACTCTCGTGCAGACGGACAACCTGAGATCGTTAACAAAGAAATCTTGCAAGTAGCAAGAGCATGTAAGATCGAAGGATTTGACTGGCTACAGAAATTACCAGAGATACAGTTGAAACTCAACTCTAGGTATAATGCCATCAGGAAAAATAGTCCTTGCCGTACATTATTAGGATTTAATGCATACTACGGAGTATCGATATTACCATATCCTATCAATGTTCTGGGCCAGCCACGAGAACTCAATATTCACGAGAGGACTGGGCCTCTTGTAATAGGCCTGGCTCGCGGGGGGCCCGGGCCCCGAGGGAGAATACGAGTGTACATAATTACCCAAATAAGTAAAATTTGATATATAGCAGATATAAGGTGGAATAAAGCATGCAAGGCAATACAAAGTGGGAGTAAAGTAAGAAATGAGATTGGACATTAAGCAGAAGGGCCAGCAACATGTATTGTGTCCTCCTTAGAGGATTCTGATGAGGATGAACTGGAAAGTAATTTGTTCGTACATATGACATTTGTAGGATGACATCGGGTAGTACATTCTTGGCTTAAATACCAACAGGAACAGCGGCGGGTTTGACATTTGCCTTTACATTTACATGTAGTTTCAGGCTCAGTCAATGTACTTAAGTAAGCGGCCTCTCTTAATGATAGGCGGTTTGCATTATATGTGGATAATGTGTGTAATTAATCCAAATCAGGATGTGTAAGATTTGGCAGAAGCTGCTGTAGTTCGCGAGTAGGATAATAGCGGTTCAGTATGCCATGAAGAGTTAGCAACTGATATCGATCAGGGTGGGGTTTAAGGATGATCTTGCAGAACAGCCTAGGTGCATTGGTTGCATGTCGGTCAATTCTAGGAATGAAAAGTGATACTAGATCACCAACATTAAATTGTGCAATATCTTGGGATTTGCTGTATTTTATACTTATTTGAGTACGAGCCTTTGCAGTATTGGTTCGAACTCGAGCTAATATCATAGAGAAATCTGGTACAGTACTTCCAACTAGAATATTAGCAACCGGTACATCTGTATTTGGTATATCTGTAGCCGGCACATCTGTATCTGACACATTTGAATCTTGCTCATCTGTACCTAATACATCTTTACTAGGTATATCTGTATCTAGTTCATCTGAAGTATCTTGTCTTTCATTTTCTGAACTGGTATTGGAGGAAGGAGGTGATTCAATTGTCAATAATAATGAGCCATCATCAAAATCATTAGATGAGTATCGAAAAACTGGCTGACTATCTGAACGAGATGCAATTTGTGGTAGGGTAATTTCATCTCCGCTTTCAGAAATAAGAGTTGCTTTATTTTGTTGTGATCCTGGTAGAGGTAATGAAGAGAGCTTTATTTTGAATACAACCTGATATGGTGTAAATCCTGTAGTAGAATGGACCTATATTATATTCATATTAGGTTGATTTTTTTAAAATATTTAATATTAAACATACCTGTGCATTCATTGCTAAGACTACAATTGGAAGTCCTTTTGCCCATTTATTAGTTTTCCGCTCCTCTTTCCATGCATAAAGCTTGCTTTTTAAGACTCGATAAGCTTGTTCAATTAAGCCTTGTGTTTCTGGATATCGAGGTCGTCCATTTATAAGATTGATTCCATGAAGTTTGACTAAAATAAGGACAGCACCTTTAAATTTCATACCATTGTCGTATTGAAGAATTTTAGGTGGACCAACTAAGCCAATCCAGTTTAAGAGACCTGTAGCAACCTCATGACTGCGTTTGGTTTTTAATGGATATGCTGTTGAAAACTTCGAAAAATGGTCTCGAATATGTAATATCTAACTGTACTTTCCATCTGGATTGCCCTGCATATCAATTAAATCAATCTGTACTCGCTCCCATAATTCTAATACTACAATTGGTTGTAGTGGAGCTCGAGTTGTTCTTGGCTTAGATTTAACATATATAGAACACCGTTGTAGTATCCAAGCTACCTAAATATTAATTAGTATATATAAAATAAATATATTGATTATAACATACCTCTGTATGTGCAATTCCATAGTATTGACTATTAATTGCATCAAATGTTTTGTTTTTCCTAGCATGTAGTAAGCTACCATGCATAGTAACAACTATATTATATACCTCATGATCAAGAACAACTTGCCGGTCACCTAGTCCAGCTTCCTTTTGCACTACTGTTGGATATTTATAAACATTCCCATTCTTTAAATTATATTCATTTAATGCTGTCCATTTGCGCCGGTGACCTTGCTTGTCTAACTTCTCTAATGAATCAGAATTTAGAAGGGTTTGCCTGATTTCTCTCCATCGATTAAGAGTTAAGTGCAATTGTAGTGTATTAGATTGGGTAATAAAGTCTTCAAAAGTAATATAAACACTGGGAGCAAAGGGACCATCTTAAGGCTCGAAGAGTGAGGAAGTGGCTATTGATATCTTCAAAGGGACTGATTTGTATATTCGAATAATTTCTAGTGAGCAGATATCTATCCATTTATACTTTATTTTTGGAGCTTTTATTGTATATCAACCATGCCTTCAGTGGTAAGCGTAAGTCAAGTATGTGCGAGCCTCACTGTCACGGGGTGACATCCAGCCCTACCATAGGTACTTGTGCCCACATAGAACGACCCTAGAATATCCATACGGACTCTAGGTACACTCATAGTAGTGTAGTGCAAACGTTTCTAATATTTATCCGTAAGATAATTATTAGTAACGGGTATGAACCTTGGAGGAGTAAAGAATTATCACAGATAGTTCTAACTCTTATGGGACGTCCATAGACCCTTGAGGGAGCTACGGTTTAAGTTTCAGAACAATCCGAATAACGGTTCTATAGTTATACCCAGATCAATATATACTATATGTATATATACTACTAGCTGGAAGCTATTACCCTGAACTCTTGGCGTTACCCTGAAACCCGAATTATTACCCTGAACTACAGGAAAATAATTCGGTAAAAATAAATAAAAAAATGAAGCCAAGAGGGCGTACTTTAGACCAAAGTGCGTCCGGTGACACTATAAGGGAAGTGACTTGGGGAGTGGGCCAAAGATAGGGCGAAAATAAAAAGTTCTCCGGATTTATATTTTCAAGGTCCTATCTAGGCCTACTCGACGCCCTGATTCCATTTCTGAAATCCTTTTTATAATCAGAGTAAAACTCATGGAGTTATTTGCCTTTTAATAAGGTGTAATAAGCCAACGAGGAGGTTTACCTACTATTGGTAATAACTCTGTGAATAAGTTAGGTATCGAGATGAACTAAGATTCTATAATCTTTGTAGCGATAAGAACTCACCAATGAGAGTTTGTTTGTGACCCACGGTTCTCTATTCATAGAGTTATGCACAGTTGAAAATAATTTTTCAATGGACACTAGACTCTACTAAGTGAATACTGCCGGAAGCTCAAATAAATGACCCTATGATACTGTTAAAGAATAACTTAATGGCATCGTCGGTTTTGGTAGGATATCGGAAGATGAGTTTAGTTGTTTCGGCTGGGCATTCATTAATAAGGCTAGAAAGCTTTAAGTGAGGTTTTAGTATATATGCAGACATGGGATAATACTCATTGTATAGGTTAGTAACCTGTGACAACGAGCGCAGATAGCACCTGCGTTAACAAAAGGTGTGGATGGCATAACGCTTAGAATTAATTAATTCGAAAGTGACAGGTAGGGCGCTCGTCCCTAAAATATTTTATCAAAGAATATCTACAACCACCGCGCGTTATAAATAGTGCTAGTAGTTCCTGGTTGAATTTGATTCTACCATCAAGAGTATTTGAAAGCAAGAGCACCTCGAGTATACAAAGCCTACAAAGTTCTAAGTCTAGTTAACTTTACGTTCAAGCGATACTGGATTTATTTTGTGTTGCGAAATAAGATCTTTCGTGAGGAACTTTACTAGTGGAATTGAACTTTACTGCTATAGGATTATATTCTGTGTTGCGGAATAGGTATCGTTGTGGCATCATAAGTACGGCTGTCCTGTTTGTAGTTGCAAGAGCGCTATAAGTGACAATAGGGCCCCCGTGACATTACTTTGTAGACAAGTGATTCTCGTTTTACTTTTTGAATAACATACTCGAATCAATATGTCTAATTCACCAACCCCGAGAGGGCCTCGCCAGCCCTACCAAAGTATTACCTTTCCGATGGTGACCCCACGAGCAATTACACAAAGACCCCAGAATATGCCTCCATCAGATATAGATACAGAGGAAGATCCAATAAATCAACCAATAGAGGATATTCTATCTAGAGGAATGCAATCCTCTGGACTACAAAACCCAATGTATTCACCAGATGAGTTGGAATCATTCCCTGCAGGAATGATTCGCCGATTTGGTCTACCTTCTCAGAAACCACCACTACGAGTACCTAGTGCCACATCTATGAGGCATCGAGTCCCATCACGACTCACCAGAACAAGTCGATTCCCACACATAACTCAAGAACAATACGAAGAATTATTAGCCAGAATAATTCAAGATGGAATAATAGAGTTTGACGGCCAACGAGGTGAGATTACCGAATTAACCAGAGGGTTAGGAGCACAAGCTAGTCTCCTCAGAGACCAGCAAGAGGCTCATAAGATTATTTTTGAGGGAGCAAAAGCTACTTACAAAGACTTAAAACTGTTACGACAACAAGTAACAGAAGAAGTAGCGGTATTAAAGGGGCAATCCGATAACCAAAAGGATGCAGTTAAACGGCTAATAGTGACAATAAGTGCTGCTTTAGAAAAGCAATGGATGGATCTCACTAAGAAACTCAAGGAGGATACTGAGATTATTATTGATGCAGCTAAACTCGAGTTTGATACTATCAAAGCTGATATAATAGGTCTAAATGCGTGGGTACAGAGGGCAATTAACTAAGAACAAGAAGATCCAATTGCAAGTTGCGAACGCAATAAAGAATCAGTGGAAGAACTTTCTCGTAGCATCTTGACAAACAAGCTAAAAATCAAGGACCTACAGCAACAACCACCTCGATCTGTCAAAAGAACTAGGTCTATCAATCCTGAAGACTCTGAGTTCATTATCCCAGGTATTCAAGGATTGATACCTCCTCTATCCCCACCACCTGTACCTCCAGCTCCACCTCCAGTCCCTCCTCCAGTTCCACCACCAGTACCTCCTCCACAGCGCACGCCTACAGAGCGAAAAGAACCTCGAAACCTTCCTCTACCATCTAAGTTCGACGGTACATCTAGCAAGCTCAGAGAATTCCTAAGGAAGGTTAACCATACCTTTATTAGTATGCCTCAAACCTACCAGACGCATAGTGACAAGATCTTGTTTGTAGCTGATCTACTAACCGAGGGGGCCAGTACGTGGTATTGTGCTAACCAGTATAAGCAAACCCTCGATCCGAAGTCAGGAGTGATTGAGTGGAATACCTTTAATACCTTCAAGCAGGAATTTATTAATGCCCACCAGAATCAATATGAAAAAAGGGATGTAAAGGTTTCTTTACTCAAAGAATACAAGAAGAAAGGAGAGTTGATAAAGGAGTTCATTGCTAGAGTTAGGGTTCATCAGTTGGTAGCGAAACTACCATGTAAATAGCTCTGGGAGCACCTAATTAGCACGATTCAACCTGAGACGCGAGTATACATGGTTCGAGTCAGTACAGATAAGGACGTTCTCAATAAGGTACCAGCTAGCGTGGAGATATACTTTCAAGCTATTGCAAATGCTGGGTCTTAGGTGGAATACGAGAAAGGAAGAGAGGTACGTGTGTAAAACCTATATAGGTTGAAGGAGCAAACTACTGGGATAAAGAAGGATGTGACCCAGACCCCTAAAACTACCGAGAAGAAATCCGATAATCTCAAGGATCGGATCACCAAGCCGAAGCAGAAGACTAAGAAGTATAAGACTAAGTCGAGAACGCAGTCCAACACTTCCTTCACCAAGAAAGAGAAAGAACCAGGCGAAGATAAGGTCACTTATTCTATGCGCCAGGCCTGAAAAAAGGATGGACAGTGTATCAAGTGTGGAAATAAAGAGCACATGATAAAGGATTGTACTGCAGGTTGGAAACCATCCATAGAGAATAAGGGGAAGGGTAAGGCAAAGGAGGAAACTAAGAAAGTGGCGACAGTATCTGCAGGAGCGGGTGTAGTAGCGCCACTTGAGGTTCAGTTTGAGCATATCATGAGTGAGGATGAGTTGGATTATGGGGAGAACTCGGATTGTTAGGGGTGCGGGCTATCTAGTACGTCGGGTCAGATAGTCTCGCAGGATTGGTTTTCTATTTGTGTGGTTAAGAAAGGCATCTCTGTTGGCAGTTGGAAGGAGGAACATAAGGGAGAACCTATGGATATTGACCCTGTTTTGATTAGTTCTGTTTCTACTATTTCTTTTTTTCTTTTTCGTCTTCTTCTATTTAATGC